>NQYS01000008.1:38859-54520 GCA_003055955.1 Escovopsis sp. AC
AAAAAAAAAAAAGAAAAAGAAAAGAAAAAAGAGAAAGAAAAAAAGAAAAAGAGGAAGGGGAAGGGAGAAATGGGGGGGGGGAGGAGGGGACGCGAAAGAGGAGATCAGGATGTCGACGTCCTCTAATCTAGAACAACCACCGGCGCTGGCGCGTAGTCCCCATTGCCACTGGCCCCTATCCGTGGCGGGAACGGTCCAGCCGTCGCCCCGACGCCCATCTTGGCAACCTCGGCGCCCGGCGCGGGAGCCAGGGAGCGCACGGCCTCGTCTATCGCCGAGAGCATGTTGCTCACCCCGTCGCCGAGCCTTCCGGCCGCGCTGGTCGACAAGCCCAGCCAGTCCTTGCCCCTACCGCCCCAGATGGGTTTGAGGGCCTTGGCGAGCTCGTCGTCGGGGAGGGCCCCGGCGGCATCCTTGTCGGGCCGCCAGATGTTCCACCACGCCTCGCCCCGCCTGATCTTGATCTGGGCCTCCAGGGAGAGGCGCGTGGGCGAGGCGGTGTCGGTTCCGTTAGGTCCAAAGATGGTGAACGCCAGATGCATCGACGTTGCCGTCCACATGGAGAACCGGAACTGCCCAAGCCCTCTCGCTTCCAGCTCGTCCCATTGAGACTCAATCTTGTTGATCGCATCGAGGGCCGGGAGCGACGACGGGAGCCAGGTCATCAGCGCGCCGATGCCGCCCTCGCAGTTGACCATTCGCTTCACGAGGTCGATGACCCTGAGGTGGGGGTTCCCAGGCTCCATCTCGATGTTGATGTCGTCCTTAGCCAGGTCCATGGTCACTCGCCAGCGCCGTGACGACGGCGGCATCTCCTCTCCTTGCTGGACCACAGACGGCTTGCAGTAATTGAATGTCACCCTCTTCAAGGTCGCGGACTCGCTCGTGATGGCCCCATTAGGGCCATGCATGGCCTCGAGGAAGTTGACGAATCTGTCGATGGCCTTGATCCGGGGCAGAAGCGCGGCAATGACCGGCTGAGTGGCACTGCGCCGCATGCGCAGTGTAAACTCCCCCTTTTGAGCACAGTATGATACATCGTGATCCACGGTTTTGTTAAGGGTCGTGAACTTCGATGGCCTCCTGACCCTGATGACTGCGTCGGTGATGCATATCATTTCGTTGCTGCCGGCGGTGCCCTCTGACGGGCTGGGCCTCACAAGGTTGCGGACCCCTTGGAATCTGATTGTAACGTTGTTGTGCGCCCAGCACTGCTTCTTCGAGGGCGCCGTCTCGGAATCTCGGTTGAGCAGATTCAAGACCTCGCTGGTATCCTGCATCTCTGTGCCGTCACTCGGCGGAAGAATCGTCTCCTTATCCGAATCGCCGACTCCTATAGCAGGGAGGAGCTCTGAAAGGGCGACCTCTATGGATGGGAGTCTGACCTCTTGGGGAAGAGTCAGATTCAGACTGTCGTTTGTTCTGCTCTGGATCTGTCGGTGATAAAGCTCTCGCATGTCCACGGCTTGAGTGATCGTGCCTGTCGTGAAGAGGGTCAAATTGGTCCAAAACGATTCGGCCAAGTCAGGGTAGCCCTTGTTCAGCGGTAAACGAGATTGGAATCTGGGCCAATTTGATGGCTCGCCCGCGTGACTATCAGCACCCCAATTAGTAAAACGTCAACAACTATATGAGGCTTTCCCTTGAGACTGCGACACACGTACCTTTCAAGCAGCCACCATTCATCCCCTCCCAGCCCAAGAATAACGACGACGAACCAAGACGGGCCCAATCCATCTCTCTGCAGCCAAATGACTCTTGTCCAATCGCGAATCTTGGTCTTGGCCCTCAACTCCTCAGCGGACATCACGCCCTTTCGAACAAACCAGCCCATGGAGGTCGCAGAGCGCACCAACTCGTCCTCTGCGATCCCGCATCTGACGTTTTCAAGGCAGTTCATGCCATCTTCCGCCGGATTCTTGCCGTTGTTGAGCTGCAGCTCGTGATGGAAAGAGAATTTCGAATTAGGCTTGACGGAAAAGACACCCGTCGTGTGCTCAATCATCAACGAGACCGTGCCGCGGCATCCGACTTGAACAGAGAGCGCAGAGGCGCCCGGATCGGTTTCCGAAATCCGCAATGTCATGCCGGCCTCGCGCTTCTGGAAGCGTGGCGCGGTGAGGAGCCTATCGTAAATGCTCGCGAGGACGTGTTCGATATGCCGTCCGATGACCGTTTTCAGCAATGTCTCCGCGGACAGATGGCTCGCATCCAGCTCGAGCTCGACGTCCTTGACCTCCTTGTTGTCACGGTACCACTTGGCGACCAAGCGGCTCGAGGTCTTCGGGTCGTGCCGGCCATCCTGCTTGCGCCGGCTGTGGACGGCGACCAAAATCCAACTCTTGAGGCCAGTCGACTGGTTCCGCGAGGTCCAGTACTGAACGGCCAATGCTCGGTTCAACGGCTCCACCTTCAACGACCCGAACCAGGAACTCCTGCTCAGCTGTAGAGCTTGGCGCTTGAGCTCGTTGATCTTCGAGGTCAACACGAACTCGTGCAAAAACTGGTAGCAGCCTGTCAGGCCGTCCTTCGCCAGTGCATCGTTGACGCAACCCTCCAAGTGGCCCCTCAATGACTCTGGTAGGGAAGATGCTGCAGGGGCGAAGGCATATCTGAAGTCGAGAAACCAAAATTGCTTTTCAAAGTCCTCATCGGCAATGGTCAGGTCGACTTCGAATTCACCAGGAACCTTGAAGGTGACCCGACCAGAGCTGATCTCGTATGTTCTGAAATGAAAGGGTATCTTTTCATAATCCTCGAGGTTTAATCGTAATGAGAGTAGTGTGTTGAGCTCGTTGATCCACTTCAGTTGTACGTCCGGCGTCAACGGCGGCGGCTCGATGTATTGTAGCTGTTCCAATTTATCAGACAAGCCCAATCGATACGACAGACGGACGATCATCGTGGTTGAGGACCACACTTACATCGGGCATATAAGGGGCTGTCCCCGTTGAGAGGGTTTGCAGCGCCGTTTTAAGGTCGGGACTTGGCATCCGCGCATACGTCAGGTCCCTCTTGACGTTGATGGCATGATCAAGCGCCGCGTCGAACACTATGCGCTGCTGGTCAAGAAGGAACTTGAGATCGATGAGCTTGCTGACCTTGGCGGCTTTTCGGCTCCATTCCATGATGACCAGCGCCTTGACCCATTTCGAATGCATGTCGTGGGCGAAATGCAGCAACGCCGCCTTCTTCCTGATGTTCTCCGCCGAGGCGTCGTCGGGCGCGGTGACAGCGTGACTCGAGTTTCCGTTAGTCGCCGACGCAGGCACCGGCATCTTGGCCAGCTCCGCCATCTTGTCCTGTATCGAATTATGGGTCACTTGGGCCAGCCGGGTGAGGAAGAGCTGGAGCGGGACGAAGCCCTGGGTGATGTGGATGATCTCGTCGGGCAGGTCGTTCATCCTCAAAGACCGGTCCGCGGACTGCTGTCGAGAGCGTGACCCCCCATCTTGCCCGTTCACGCCGCCGGGCTCGTTGGAGACCGGTGTGACTTTTCCCTTCTGCGACGCAGCAGAGCGTGATCTGTCGATGCTCTTGGCCCCGCCGGTGCCATTGAGTGCCGCTTCTCTCGGGTGATCGGTGCGAGCGCCATCCGGGCCCCCCTTCTCCATGTTGACCACTCCAGGCATTTACCGCAGGCTAGATATAGTCCCAGATGCCCTCCACAGCCAAGGACTCAGATCGCCGCGTCCCCTGGCGACGCAATGGGCGGAGAGTGACGGATGTGCGAGGGATCTTCTTTTTTCCCCCATATACCATGGATCGGCAGGGCGTGCTCTGATTTTTCTCACGATCCGTTCCAGCGGAGCATGACAGACAAGATCATCACCACCGAGCAGCAGTGAAAGAAATTGTGTCTTGCCCGCTTCTCTCGACCCTTTTTGAATGCCTTCCCTCCTTTGCCTCGCTTCTCGTCCTTATCTCCTCTTGGCTCGTTCGTGGGTACTCGTGGGGCTCGTGCGAGGGCTTGGAGGCTCTCAGTCGGACAAAGGCTCGTGCTTTTTGAACGAAACAGACTCGAAAAAAAAATGAATGTGCGAGCCCTGCTTCGAAGAGGCGGCCCAGGGAGATCGACTCGAAATGATGCTGGACGATGCGACGAGCGTGACACGAGTTGTAGGTGACCGATAGTGCGCAGCCGATGGAAATCGCGGACGATGCAGCTCGGACGATGCTGGTGAAGTCGCGGATGCGCCAGGAGCAAAATGACAGGGACCGACGGCCGAGGCTCTGTTGTTCATGCAAGATTCGGGAGGCTTTGAAGAATGAAGCGAGCAAATGATGCGACAATGAGGCGTCCTCCTCCGTCTCCCAAAATGCAGCGAGGAAGAAGTGGCGCCGGGCCTGCTGGCACAATCACGTGATTGACAGCTTCGCTCATTAGTCATCATCTCCATACGCGTGTTGCTCCAAGGAGGAGGTACTCCGGACAGAGTACTAATGTACGCGACGCGATGCATCAAAAGATCGAGTCTCTTTTGAGTCCGTCCAGATTCCAATGTGAAGAGTCGCTATGGAGTATATACCTTGTTCTTCATTCACGTGTTCTTTGTAGGCTTTGAATCCTTCTCGTTGGAGATTGTTGTACACATGAGATGCTTCAAGATTGAAAACGACGGTTCACTTTCGCATCGCTGTCACTCTCTCTACATCTTCTCCCAGATGCAGCTACAGCCAGTCTTCCCGAGCTTCCCGAGCATTGAGCCGTTTGAAGAGATCCAGACCATCTTCGTTGCATTGTACTTTATAGAAATCTCATGTTCCTAGAAACACACACACAGACGTTTGACATTGATAACACTGGAGATATCCCATATCCCAAAGTAGAGATCTCTGATTGCGACATTGGTTCATAAGTCGCCCCTGTATCTAGGTAAGAGCGTGCGCAAAACGAGCAACAACCGATCACAGCCTGTTGGGGGGGTTGGCCGGGGTGATTGGCCACTGGTAGCCAGCAGCGTCGCTGAACTTGTAGCCGTAAGAAGCAGTAAAGTCGTCGAGGACCGCGGGGCCACGAGATCCTGTCCAGGAATGGCCGATTAGCATAAATTTTGACAGCGCGCATTTTTGGGAAGAGGAACATGGGCAAAAGGCAGCCTACCATAGGGGTACTCCATCGGGATGATCTCCTTGTTGTCGTCGAGGTAGTGTAGCAGGGGGGTGAAGATGCGCCAGCTCGTGTCCAGCTCATCGTCACGCACGAAGTTGGAGTGGTCGCCCTTGAGGCAGTCGAGGATCAGGGACTCGTATGCTTCGGGAATCTTGAGGTCGGAGAATCGTCGCCTGTAAGTGAGGTCGAGCTCGGTGACGACGGTCTGCATGCTCAGGCCCGGCAGCTTGGAGTTCATCTTGATGTAGACACTCTCGTTGGGCTGAATCCTCATGACAAGCTCGTTGCGCGGAATGTCCTTGAAGATGCCCGAGGTCACGTCCTTGAACTGGATTCGAATCTCCGTCTTTTGCTCGTTCAACGCTTTGCCGGCCTTCATGATGAAAGGCACACCATCCCAGCGCTCATTCTTAATGTAGGCGACGAGGGCACAGAACGTGGGGCATCTGGAGTCCTGAGGAACTGTGTCGTCCTCCTTGTACGCAGGCTTGCTTCCATCGAGGGATCGTCCGTACTGGCCAATGATGACGTTCTTGGGCTCGATGGCGGGGATGGCGCGGAGGACCCTGACCTTTTCGTCGCGAATGTCCTCGGCGTCGAAGGAGATGGGCCTCTCCATGGTGAGGAGTGTCAGCACCTGGAGCAGGTGGTTCTGCATGACATCCCGAATGATGCCGAACTCATCGAAGTAGCCTCCGCGGCGCTCGGTGCCGAAGGGTTCCTTGAAAGTGATCTGGACGTTGTCGATGTGATGCCTGTTCCAGGTGGCGCCGAGGAAAGAGTTGCCGAATCGCAGGATCAAGATGTTCTTGACCATCTCCTTTCCGAGGTAGTGGTCAATGCGGTAGAGCTCGTCCTCCTTCCAGTCGGGTGCCAGGGACTTGGTGAGCTCGCGAGAGCTGGCCAGATCCTTGCCGAAGGGCTTCTCAACCTGTACGCCGGGGGGAGGCAAGGGTCAATTCAGTGGATCAGAGATGCTATCGAGGACAAAGGCCGACCTACAATGACGCGCGCAATGCCCCTGGGAGGGTAACAGCACTTCTTGAGGTGCTGGGAAACAATGGTGAAGACGCTGGGCGGCAGAGCCATGTAGAAGAGGCGGTGTGTCTCGGGCCGGCCCTTCTCGATCTCCTCGAGGTGCTCTCTCAAGAGCTCGAAAGACTCATCCTTGTCGTACTGGCCAGAGATGTAGCTGCAGAGGTTGCAGAACTCCTGAAGCTGCTGCTCGATCTCCTTGGTGGGAGTCTTGATGCATGACTTCACCCGCTTGATGTACTCGTCATGGTCCATCTTGGTCCGCGCATAGCCGACAACGCGAGCATCTTTGGGCAAGAATTGGTTGCGATACTAGTTGATAGGCAAGTCAAGGTGAGTACTAATCTCGCGGCTGGTCTGAGGGTACAGTAACGAAGGACATCGGCCCATGGCTGAGATGGCAACAACTTACCAGTCCAAACAAGGCGGGGAACTTGAGACGGCGAGAACATCATGTCAGCCAGAGAAGTCGAAAGGGGGATTCCGCGCAAGCTGGGACAAGGACGCTCATACAGTCTTCTTCTTGGCGAGATCGCCAGAGGCGCCAAGCACGACAATCGTCGTGTTCTCCTTGAGTTCCAACGGTTTGCTGCGGCTTCAGTGTCAGCCGGAGTTGGAGGCACAGGGCCGACGAGGCACGCATATCACGGTCGCGCATTGGAGGCGGGGAGCCGAATGGCCCGTGAAACCTCGACAGGCTTGCGACGAAGGGGGACGGGATGAGACTCATGGTGGGGGGTTGGCCGGCGGATACGTACGCTTGAGGCTCCATGGCTGCGGCAAGCCGATATCGACTGGACTGTGAAATTGGCAGCGCAGGACGCTCGGCTTCTCGAGATGATGATGACGACGACGACGAAGAGCTCGACGCTTTCTGAGAGTGAGGCACGGCTGCTACTACTATCACCAATGGAAGAGAGAAAAGACGACAAAGACCGGAGGCAGGTCGAGGGAGGTCAAAGGTTGATGGATTGGGCTGCCGCGGGGGAGGGCGGCTGTATCGGGTTTAGCGCGCTTCTGCTCCGAACTGCCTTCGCCAGTGCTGAGGCTGGAGGGGGCGCCGTCGAGGTACCGGCTGCGTACCGACTGGGTGCCTGCTGGGTGCCTGCAGAGAGGCGCGAGGGCGGGCAGGTACAAGACAGGTACTGCGCCAGTGCAGGATCGCGGACGTCCGAGGGTCGGCTTCGGCTTTGTTCAGACGTCGAACAGACTTGAAATGAAGAGGCTCGCACAGCTTAGAGGGTCATTGGACCGCCTGGGTCGCCCACGGAGGCTTTGATTCTTCTCATGGGGGTCGACAAAGGTCCGGACATGCCGTCGCGCTGATGACAATTTGCTGACTACGAGGAGTCGCTGCTCGCCGGAGGATACCTGAAACTACCGGGGAGCTTGCCTGCAAGCTGAGGTACAGGTCGTACCGTGCAGGACCTGTCATCTTGATCATCCATTGATTCAATGTTGAGATGCCGCAGGGTTGGAAATGGAATCTGCAAGTTGCTCCTCACTGCTCTCCACTTTCCGCGGGAAAAGTCTGTACCTGCTTTGGTCCACCGCGCAGCCAGGCTACTTCTAAGGAACTTGCTCAATGACATTTCTCTTCCCAGTATCTGAGTACTCTGAGAGTACCTTCACAGTCGAGGCTACCCCCCGGGGGACATGAGGTTAGTGCATGATCGCGTAATCGCCCTGAACACCGAGGTCCCATCGACAGGGATCAATGCGCTCTCAGGCAGGAGGCACCTGCTGGTCTGGGGAGGAGCAACTCGAGGCAGGTTCAACCTCCTTCCAGCATCTGCATGCACCAGCTTGTCGATTTGCCTGACCAATCATAATTCAAGCCAGCACGGCTTTTCGCAGACTCGAACAAGGCTCCTTATGTCCTTCTTTCAACGGCCGCTTTGACATCATGGTGAGCTCACCTGCTTCGACGAAACAAAGGAGGCGTGAATGGATTCTATCGATCAATCTCCCTGTATCACATTGATTTCTTGTGGGCAAATGGATCAACTTCTTCCAGCGGCACCCCAGGACTCCAGGTCTCGGAGGAGTTTCACGCCAGAGCCATTACTAATCCTAGTATCACTTACCTGATGGCCCCTCATAGTTTGAAACTGAGGCACAGGCACGAACTCACAATCACTGGGTGGCATGCGGCGCGCTGACCAAGGCAAGAGGCCCAGAACTCGTTCCTCGGCAAGGGATTCCAAATTCTCTGAGTAATACGGAGTACTCCGTACAAAATCTGACCTTGCCTCAACAGTGTGTCTCGGAAACGGTCATCAGGACGCAAATGCCGAACACCGCAGAGGGGCAATGGGCCAAAATGCTGCTCCAGACGCAGCAAATCGCTCTCCAGACTCCGATCGTCCACCCGCCGTCTAGTCACACCGAAGATCCCCTCTGAATGCACCACTCCGTGCGCCTGGACCCCAGACAACAGGTTGCATAGGAGGTTAGAGGTAGTAGTTGATGGCAGTGCCGTCACCTGTTTTTGAAATTGGAACATACAGGTACATTGACTCCATGTCGGCTTCCTTATCTCAGGGGACCTTATCCAATTGATCTTTCCCCGCGTCGTGGCGGGGTTCGATGATTGATAACGGCGAGCGCATCTGTGGTGGATTGAGGACGCGCCGACAGAATGTGGCGGTGCAGCGCTCTCCAGCCACACCTCGCTTGGCTACCTCCGTTTCCCACCTCGAATTGCACAGGCTGCCCTAAGCAAACACGTGATTCTCAGGGCTCGAATTTCTTCGCGCCGGTCCCACCACACACCATATCGCATCCACTCTCCTATCCAGCCCGAACATCACGACACATCGACGTGCACCTCGTTTCTCCCTTGTAAGTTACGGTTACTTGAGGGATACCATAGCCAAGATGCCTTCGGAAAGTGGCAACCGATGTAAGTTCACCGTCCCCGCGATACTGATGCCCGTGGCGAAATCGCCATCCGTTTGCGCAGGCGTGCTGACCGGGTCTGATCTCTCCAGTATACGTCAAGTGAGTAGAATACCCGAGCGCGAGTTTAAATTCCCGAGCAAGGACGCGAGACCGCCCGCCGTGTTGGTTTTTTTTTTCGCTCTCGCTCTCGTTTTCGTTTTCTCCGGAGGAATGGAATGGCTGGATTCGCGGCGGGGGAACGGCGGACGCGACGAGACAAATTCGCATCGGCGATGAAGAAGACTCGAAATCGACCCCGATTTTTTTTTTGCCTATCGCGAAAATCAACAGACGTCCTCCAATCGCCAGCACACGCACTCACGGAGCGAAGGATTCGGGAGAGAGGAAAAGAATCACAACACGACGGCAGTTTCGCGGATCCAGGACGAGGGAACACGTTTCGACGAATGAATTGGAGCATCTTGGCTGACGGCTTGATGAATCTAGGGGACGTCACCTGAGCTATCAACGCTCGCGCCACATCACCAGCCCTGGCATCAGCTTGATCAAGATCGAGGGTGTTGACAACACCGAGGCCGCCAAGTATGCCACCCGAACGACCTGGATGAACATGCAGAGCGTCAGATACTAAACATGGTGCGAATCGCAGCTTCTACCTCGGCAAGAAGATCGCCTACATCTACCGGGGCCAGAAGGAGATCCGCGGAACCAAGATCCGCGTCATCTGGGGCAAGGTCACCCGGCCGCACGGTACATACTACCCCTACGAACCTCCCCCCTTTCCCCCCCCTTACCTCTTCACTTCAGCATTCTCCAGCGCCCTCAAAAACGCCTTTTGTGCAGAATCCCCGCCGGCTGACTCTTGATTTTTTTTCGCGCGACTTGCATAGGCAACTCTGGCGTCGTCCGCGCCAAGTTCACCTCTCCCCTCCCCACAAAGTCTTTCGGTGCCTCGGTTCGTGTTATGCTGTACCCCTCTTCGATATAAAGCACGGGTTTCTGGGACGGAGTTGGTAGTGAGGGCGGTTTTCATTTGGTTGCATTGGTTCAGGGCAAGGAATAAACGCATGATGGCCTTGCTTTGAGGTATACAATTCAAAAAAAAAGACGTCAAATTTCCGACTTTGCAAGATGTGCTGAGGGCGAAGAGAACCCAAAGAAAGAAAGAAAGAAAGAAAGAAAGAAAAAAGACACAACTGGCGGGAAACATGGTCTCCGTGACGTCTTGACACGCGTGAGGGAGAGGGAAAACCGAGGACGAAAGGGGCAGAGAGACGACAGGAATGGATTGACCACTGGAGACGCGCAAAAGAAAAAGAGAGAGAAAGAGACGAAGATTCACATTTCACCTCAGCAAGGAGTGGCGGACTGGGGAATGGGGCGATAAACAATAATCCAAATCAAAAAGAGGCAGACGCAGGGCAGACTGGTCGGATGCGGAGACAGGTATGAAAGGATCTGCGACCGCCGGCGAGCGACTCTGATATTTTCCCTGGAAGAAGAAATCAAGGCTTCTTTCTGCTCATCCTCGCCGTCCCTCGATGTATGTACCAGTATGCGCCGTCAAGCTCCTTGTCCTGGAAAGGGGGCTCACGCGAGTGTTCATCCCTGAGGGATCCACGACATACTACTCGTACGATGTCCACGGGCGACATCATACCAGTATGTATGAGAGCAGCAGCATCCCTTCATCCTTGCGACCGGCTTCTCGAAACCAGGCGAGGCCGATCTCAAGAAAGGGACCGTCCAAATCTCGCTTTGCCTCGATCACGTCCACGGTCCGTGTTCGCCTTCCAGAAGCTCGACCCCCGAGGATCAGTCTCTACCTATATATATATGTACATACATCCTGATGGATCTGCTCCGTGCATGCAGAAGCAGTGAGCCCCCGGCAGCGGCCAAGCTCATCCAGCCAAGCCAGCAGAAGAGCATTCGTCATGATCTGCGGAGTACAGGGACCGAAGTGCCTTCCATTGAGTCAAAGTCATCGTGGCCAGTGTTGTGACACTCACTGGTAGAGCTACCTTTCTTCGCGTTTCTCCCATGCGGTCGTGCCCCCTTTTCCCCCCCAGCCTTCAGCCCCCCTTTATCCAGGTTCACCACCAAAGAACGGCATCGTGCATAAGCCATGACCAGCGGGATCGCCGCATAGGGGGCTGAGAGAAGTTCGAGCCCACGGCCTTCGACAGGCGGACCAACGCACGGCCAAACTCGCTCAACCGTCGCAAGCCAGCTGAAAATCTCGCCCGCCGATCGCATTGTGAGAGGCACTGACACCCCCGTTTTGGGGAATTGGTCGGAGCACGCTTACGGGGATCCAGCAGCGCCCGGTGCCCTCTGCTGTCTGTTGGCCATCCATGGCACTTTCGTCTCATTGATAGGGATGCTCCTCCACAGTCCGCGTACGCGTACGGTGGTCACTCCGTACTCCGCAGAGCTGGAGAGCTTACTCCGTACTCCGTACCGATCATGAAGTCCGGACGTGCGGAAAATTAGTATAGTACTGTACATACCGTAGGGAGTACTCCGTACTGGTAAGGAGTTTTAAGGGAAAATCAACGTCCAGGCGCGCGCAAGAGCAACCAGCAGCCAAGCCATGATTTGCGCTCTCCGCGATGCCGTCCTCTGATTTACCCTTGCGGCGTATGTACCTGCGGGCGTGGGGAGGGCTCACAGGTTCCGGTCAGCAGAGGGTTGGCTGGCTGGCTGCCTGCAGGGTCTTTCGCCTGTGCATGCCAGAGCATCCCAGTGGTTGGGGGAGGGTCCGACACCCATGCCTCGTCCTCCATACTCCGTACAGGAGCTGGATCTCCGCAGAGTCAGCGGCGCTCATGTGCGGTGAGAGGGGAGAGAGGGCCGTCTGCGGAGCACTCCGTTTTCCGGACTGCACGCGAAAGGCAGAGATGGTTCGACCAAGCCATGCATCTTGAGTCTTCGGAAGGCTTCCATTGTGGACAAGGTGCAAGGCCCAGGCAAAAGGACTCCTGCACGTCCGGGTCTTTGAGCCTTTTCGCCTTAGATATGGGGTACGGAATACTCCATGTTCTTGGCTTGATTCATCGCCATCGGCTTTTGGATGTATATTTCGTACTCAACAACAGCTGTGACGATGGCGCTCATGATATTCCGTCCTTCGAGTCGAGCTGATCACGAGTCATCCGTTGAGCAGGCTACCGTTCCTAAGGGCAGGCTGTATCCGGTACATCGAAGGCGACACTGTTGGCAGTCGTGTTGACGCGAAAATACAGGATTGGGTAGTGATGAATCAAGAGTAAGAGTATTGATCATTCATCGACGCTTCCGGAGAGTACTTCGTAGGTAGGATTCATTTGCTCTGTCCTCCGTACATACCGAGTACTTGATGAAGACAACATCAACGCTGTTAATGTTGCTCCGTATCGAGTATCTGCATTTTGGTTAAGCTTCGTCTCGGAGCCGATCATCTCGTGCTTCCGTCTGTTCAACAAGTCAGTCGACTGTAGCCGCGAAGAGTCCCGCAGACACCAAGGTTGAACACTATGATCGACGGACTGGAATCAATTGCTTGCCACCACTGCGTCCGACAGGTACGACCGGTGCCTGCATGCGCCCTCCGGGGCAGAGTGCATTCTTCGGATCGATTGGGAAAGCCCCTCAACTCCCAACGCACCCGAAACTCAATCCGTGATGGAAAGGGCTGAGGGGATACGGAGCACATATGACTGGTACGCGCTCTGCAACGAAGATGCAGTGGCTGCCGTGACCCCGAGCTTCCTTGGAGCCCCATATATCGCTCGGCGCCAGTGCTTTACCTATATATCCGTGCAGAGCACGGGTGTTCCAGCACATGATGGTCAAACCGGCCTCGAACATGTCTGTGACCAGCGGGCGTGTTTCTCGTTTTCGTCGAGCACCACGGAGTATGGAGTACCGTCCGGGCTATTGATCAATGTGTCTCGGATCACGTACCTTCGAGTCTTCAAGGGTCCCCAACAGCTCCCACCTTGACAGCGCTCCCTTCGTACATTAGTATACCTGTACGAGTTCGGCGTCCATCTGTTTCGAGATGAAGATCGGGAGCACAGCCGGGCCTGCAAGGTAAGCTTGCGTGAGTTGAATCTTCTTGCCGGCTGCCACGACTTCTCAAGTCGAGATGAGCTGAGGTGGAGGGGCAGAAAGGGGCGGGGCACGCAATGCAGTCGTCCGCATCATGCGCATGCTGCATCCGCTGAGATGGCTGCCGACCTCGTATTCTTGCTGCATGATGAATGTGCGGGAGGTCGTAGCAAAAGAGGCTGCCGCATGGGCGCCTTCGCACTTTGCGCGTAACCCTGGGATAGCCGGATACCTGGGCGGATTTGTGTTGATTCCAACTCCTCCGGTGCATGCATCCAGCTCTTCGGAGTCTGCCACGAACGAATCGCAGGCAGTGAGGCAGCACGAGTGAAATGCATTCGTTGTCCGTCGTATAAATGACAGGCTGTGTCGTATCGGGACTGCAGATCAAACTTGACTGGCAAGCCGCGTGGAATCCATCGGATGGACGATGGCGCGCTAGACCAGTTGAAACACTGGCACCTTCAATAACCCACTGGCCGTGATCCTCGATCCCGACGACGTTTCAGACTGCTACAGGCACCTGTTCTTGAAGCAGGTGCTTCGCTGTGTGGAACGCATTGCATCGCGGTTCGGCTGTGCAGAACCGTCAGTCCCATGTCTCAGACAGGTCAACAAGATGCCGACGTTGCGCAGTGCTCGCGGTCACACCTTGTATAGACGACGAGGCAGAGAAGTGAAGAGAAGAGGAAAGAGGGGAGGGAGAGAAAGAGAAACATTGAATGCACAATTAGTAGCCGCCATCTCTCGAGCTCTTGAATCAAACTCGTGCGCGGAGAAACTCTCCTTTGAAACAGAAGCATGGGACCCTCCCGAGTTGCTCCGGGAGCAAGACGTGGAGCCTCGTCCTGTGCTCCACGGGCATATTCGAGATCCCGGCCCTATGATCACCGTTCGGATCCAAGATTGCAACCTCCCTATTGCAGCAAGCCTGCAACCGGGTCAATCCAGCACAGAGACGCTAACAAGGAACCACTCGACGCGGTTCAGAACGCCACAGGGCACTGCCAGTTCCTACTCGAAGACTCGTCCCAGGCACCTACCTGGCTTTTGTTGGCGTATCAGTACTCCGTACGGAGTGCTCGTACCTGTATGTATTCTCCCCTGTGCCAAACCTCGAATGGTTCGAGGTACAGGACGGTGCTCACTGCTAGCTCTGTCTCACGAGTCGCCGCAACAGCGACGGTATTGATATTCGGCTCATTTTTCCGGAGACCGAGGCTGTTGGGTCGTCGAAGAAGATGATATCGGTACGAAAACAACGAGAAACGTCTGAATGCACATTGCGCGCATGTTATATGTATCTTCCGTACTAAGTGGGTGTCGGACAGAGAGGCTTGTGCATTCCTCGTTGCAATGCTTGGCGGACGAACCAACAGGCCTCTCTTTGATTGTCAATCTCGGCTGAGGATCGCGAGTTCGTGACGTCAGCATGGTACGTGACTATGTGGAATACGGAGGCACCTTCTTTGATGATCATCCTGCTCCTCCGTCAGTAAAAGCACAATGGACATCGACCACGAGGGGATTGAAAGACCTTGGATATCTCCCCACCCACCCCGGGCCCTTCTGTCCCCACCTCCAATCCCTAGATCCGCACGCTTGCGATTCTCTCGGCTTAATTATAGTAGCTCCCAGGCGAAGGCCGTACCAGCACTCCATGCATCAATCAATATGTACTCCGTACTGCAGTCGATACTTTGTGCCCCCTGAATCGTTTCTAGAAGGAATACCGGTAGCGTTTTCGGCGCATCAGTGAGGCTCGAACGACCACCAGTGGCGGCGAGCCATCTCGACAGGCAAGACTGGATCTGCAAGTGATCACGGTCAGTCAAAATCCACCTGCTTGTTGTCTGAAAGGGCATGATATCTTCGCAAAAGACGAAGCAGCACTCCGTACATACCTATGTACGGACTCAGTACGGAGTATGTACACACGAGTAGGAGCAAGACAGACCTTGACCGTGTTGTATGTACGAAGCGACATCGATCGGTCCGTACTCCGTACCATTGGCCGTCATTCCTCGCGGCCAATACCTTGTTGGAGGCGAGCACTTTGGACTCCGTACTCCGTAGATCATCCTCGATCTGCATCCGGAATAGAGCGAGGCCCTGGCCTAGTGGATGGCGCCTTGGGATGGTGTTGCGATGGTGCCGAGATGGATGGAGGGCGCCTCGTAAGCGTAAGGAGGAGCCTGGAAGAGGGTGTCAGTGTCGCGCTGGTGTGTCCCATTGAAATTCCAGCCACATCCAGCACCTCCATCCTCCCGCCGCCTAACCTGTAGTCACGGTAAGGCGTCGTACCTTCTCGTACTGTATACTGAGTACAGGATACTTCCAGTGCCGCCACGCTCGGGCAGGCGCGTCCCATCCATTCCAGAGTCCCAGGGCAGGCGCAACCTTGCCTGCCACTGTAGATGACGAGTCCTCGGCTCTTTCCCGCCTCTCCGTCTTTTTTTTTTTTTTTTTTTTTTTTTTTTTTTTTTTTTTTTTTTTTTTTTTTTTTTTTTTTTT
>NQYS01000008.1:54532-68254 GCA_003055955.1 Escovopsis sp. AC
TCGCGCCTGAGCTAGTACTCCGTACCGGCGGCCCCGTCCCTCCTTCCCCGTCTTTCCGAGGTAGCTCGGTACCTCCTTCTTACAGTCATGGATCAACCGTCTGTTTTGGGCCTCGCTCGTCACACAGGCACGAGGAAGGAGCCCTCTCCGGTGTTCCTGCTCCGTTATGCACCTGTGCTAACCTTGACGAGTATGTAAAAAGCAAGGAAGGAACGACGAGAAAGAGGGGAATCTTCTTGGGAAAGCTTAAAGCAAAAAGAGGGGAAAGAAAAGAAGAAGAGAGTCTTAAAGAAGCAAGAAAAACAACAAGAAAAAGAAAAGATACGAGCGCCATCTATCGCCATCATCATCATCGTCGATCCGTCGTCGCCGCAGCCGCCTTCGCCGTCGTCGCCGTCGTCGTTGAAAAGGTACTCCGTACCTGATCCAGCTTGGAAGCGGCTTGATATTTTCCAATCTTCGCATGCGCGCTCTCCCGTGTCTTCTCGTTCCATTCGTTCCTCTCGTTTCACTCGTTCCCCTCTGCCTACGAGCACGCTCCCGCCTCCAGCTCGTATCCTTCGAGCACCTGGCATCCGGTCGTCGTCGTCGTCGTCGTCGTCCTCGCAGACTCCAACCTGCCACCACCTTCGCTTTTCCCTTGGCGATTGGGTCATCACCGCTCAGACCAAACCCTTAGCACCCTCGCCCGCTCGTTCAACTACAGGCCGCTTGATGCGTCTGCTCCCCGCACCTGATTTCCAGCTCCTCATCGCCCGCTCGCTCTACAGTGATACTCTGATCGCAAGTCGCTCCACTCATTTCGGCTCGGAGGAAATCACGAAACTGGCAGACCGAAAAGCTTGATATCAGCCCGATTTGAGAAGCGACGAGGAACGGGCTTAGTCCGTCACCCGAGAGCCAAGGCACCGAGCACAGGGCACCCGCACCCGCGACGGGCTCGAAGCACGAGAAATTGCCCTGAACAGCCCTCACCGAGATCGACTCTTTGGGATAGCTCGGATAGGCCATCGCCGACGTCGTTGCTCTCCTACGAGTATACCGGTACATACGGAGTACGGAGTTCCACAGTACGAAGGCAATATCCAGAAAGAGCAGCAGGAAACGCCAAGGGGGAAAACCACCGGTGGAGGCATCACGCAGCAAAGAGCAGGCAAGGCCGCACTCGAGGGAAGATAAGCTTCCGTGGCTTTCGCCTGCCCCGATCATTGCCCTTTTCCTCCTGCTCTCCTGATCACCGTTTCTTGGCCTTCTCCACGGTAGTCGTACTCCGTTCTTGCAGATTTTCGTCTCCCAGCTGCGGTCAGCACATGCTGTGGAGTCGCTGGAGCTGCTAGGTCAATAACTCCATCGCACCAAGATCGATTTTCCCGCCGCCTCGAACGTCACCGTGGGCTGGTCGATGCGCAGCGCTCCACTGCCGCTTCAAGGTCAGTCCATGTACGGAGTATACACCTCTGTTACGGAGTACTACGGAGTAGTATTCGCGATGATTTGAGGAGTACTCCGTTCGCTGAGCTTCACCATAAAGACACCTCTGACCTATTGTTAGTTACCCTCTTACCGGTAGACGCCCTCTCTCTCGCTCCCCCGGCCCCGAAGCACGCCTTGCGGGACACACCCGCACCCCTGGCCCTTCCCCATTCAAAATTCTGCCCAGGATCTGGCCGTTCTCCCGGCGCCTGCTGCCACACTCTCTGACGCCCACGCATCAGTCCTTACCTTACGAGTACGAGTTGCAACCAGGCCATCCCCCCAGGGTCTGCCCGCCTCAGCATTACTACTACCTACTGGTACGAGTACAACAGGGGTCTTGACCCGTTCCGAGGACCAAACGCCGGAAAACAGCAACCACCTCGCGAGGTCAGACGCCCCCCCCCCCCAAAAAGACCCTCCTCTCATCTACCAGTAACAATCGTCACCCCGACCAAGAAAAAACCCACCTTACGAAATTATTCCAGTTCCCAACTTGGGCGATTCCCTTTGCAGGATTGCAAATTTCCTTCTTCGAGAGGCTCTCTGGTCTGTGCCTTCGGCCCCTGGCAGCTATCCCAGAGCTTTGGCCAGCAGCGTCCTCCTCAGCCTGCCCCAGGTTTGCCGCCGTCGTCGTTGCCGGAGCCTCGACCCATGCTTCATGCTCAGTCCCCCGGCTTCTTCTTCCCTGTCTCCAGCGACCCGCTTGACAGCCTACAATCCTTGGACCCGGTCATCTCCATAGAATAAAAGAGGCTCCATGTCCCAAATAGTCAGCATGGACGCGCCGTCGAGTCAATATCAACAAACTCCTTTCCCTCCCTCGCCGTCTCATTCTCACTTCCAACCTCTGTCGCTGTCGCAATCATCGCAGTCGGGCCATCCGCCCTTGGAGCAGCAGGTCTCCCAGACAAGCCAGCCGTCCAAGACAAAGACAAAGAACAAGACTCGAACGTTCAGCTTCCGCACCGACAACAAGCTCGACTTACGCGAAACCCACGCTGAAAAGGATGCTAGGCGCCTCCGCAGCAAAGCAGATCCTACATTAGCAATGAACGAAGCCGAGCCCGGTATGCCCCCCTGGTCCTCCGCCCCCGGGCGCGCTCACACGCGCATTCCATGTTTTCGCGATTTCCTGTGCTGTGTTTCCGAGTCTGACATGAGAAATAGCCGTTGTAGCTGCCATGGTGGCGACATCGATAGCGCCTTTGCGCGCCATACAGCACAAGGATGCCTTTGGCAACATCATTGGTATGGGAAATCTTCGCTGGGCATCATGAAAACGGTTGAGGTGCTGGACGCAGAGACTAATGTCCTCTTTCGTAAAGCCGACCCTGACAAGTCGAATCCTACCCGCAATCGTTGGGAACGACCACTGGATACCATTCGAAGCTTCGAGGCTGCAATCGAGGGAGACTACGCACGCAGGTCTATGTACCGCTCAGGTAAGACTTTCACATGGCCTTCTGCTTTGTAGGACGCACCGACTCACACTAGCCGAAAGAAATGGATGCTTCAGCGAAATATGGACGCCGAAACAGCTTTGCGAGATGTACGTTTTGGCCCTGTTGATGACGCGAAGGTTTTCCCCGAGCGCGATTGTCCCAACCTCTCACTAATCGCCTCAAACAGCAAGCCAGCCGAGATTTCCACAGGATAGCTACTATGGTGGCCGCTCAGCCTCTGTTCGTGGCGACGAAAGTCATTACGGAATGACAAACACAGCTTCAGCAAGGAATAGCTACTACGAGAGTCAAGCCTACACCTACCAGTACAACCACAACGATCCAGGAAACCCGAGTTCAGCATCTGGCAGATATCCTGCCAACTACGGTAGAACGACATCGGACTATTACTCCCCGGGTGAAGGACGAGACCAACCAAGAGTCTATCCCCTGCCTCACAAGGATCGATCCTACGAGACAGTCACATCTGCCGCCGCTAGCGGGAGCTCGGAGGCTGCCGGTTACCAGACGGATCCGACGAGTAGCGACAACAGCTCCATCCATCGAGCTTCTCCCATCAGATCCCCGAACGACTTCGGGATGGGACCCGGCCAGTCTCAATATTCTAAGTCGGCATATCTGTCACCGAGTCTTGGTCATCCGCGTAGGAATCCGATGCCAAATCCACCGGCCCCGACACATCAGAGCAGCCCTCAGGTGAAGACGCTTCGGTATGAGGTCCCGACGGCCAACCCGCCACAACAACAAAGAAGACAGCCTCCACAGCAGCCACCGCCTTCACAACAGTCGCCACCTCAACAACCGCAGCAGCAGCGACCGGAAACCCCGGAGAAAAGAAAAAGCTGGCTCTCGCGTCGATTCAGCAGAAAGTCGGGATGATCCCGGCAGGCGCCCCTTTTGAAATATTGACCCTGCGAGGGGGAGATGTGTAACGACCGAGAGCCGTTCCCTGAGTCAGGAAACGCGTATGACTTTTGTTATTGATATGCAATGAATGAGCGATCCCCGCAATGGAGGAATAATGAATCACAGTTTTTTTTAAAGGGACTTGTTCAGCTTGATGCTGTTTCAAGGCGGGCATTGCGAATCACTGCGCGGAAGCTGTCGCACCAACGGCGCTCCCAGCGGGCTCGACGGCTCCGCGCGGCATGGGAACAACACGCAGGCACCGGTGTTTTGTACTTGGCGTTGAGGAGTTGGAGAGAGACCCCCCCCCCCCCCCAAAGTCCGCCTGGAGCCAGGATTCAGGTACGAGGTGTTGACGCGAGAGGAGAGCATGATGGGCATGGGCATTGGGCATGGGTAATTTGATCATTATGGCCATGATGTCGAAAATCATCCGTTACAACTTCCAGTTTTATGGCATATAAAAAGTGCAGACCCAAGGCAGACCCCGAGGTGAGAGGAAATTGCGGGGGCCATGAGAAAAGAAGAAAAAAGGGGGGTGGGGACACATGGCCTTCGCATGATAGAGTTACATGAATATAATAAGGAGCATGCTGCGGGCCTCCAGGCTTTGAGAAGCTGTGGAATATCAGCGGTTTTTCTTCTTCCCTTTTCTATCTCTTGGTTACACACGGAATTTCTGATGAGTTTCTCGAGTATGGCTTATTGCATTCGTCTGGCTTGATGAGATGAGTGAAGTGAAATAAAGTGAAGTGAGGTGAGAAAATGTGCTATTGGGTCTTCTTGGTCTCCGGCTTCTCGGACTGCTCGCCCTGGTCTTCTTTCATTGCGACGACGACGTAAGATATGAGGACTACGTTGGCGAGGAGGGCGGCCATCCCGCCTGCGAGGGACGAGTTTCCTGGAGGGTGTCAGCGAGATGACGGACCTGGTGGGGATGGAGAGCAAAAGAAGGGGCGCCCCGGGGGGGGGGGGGGGGGGCAGACCATTGAATACGCTGTGGACGGTGAGGAAGTAGGATCCTATGGGGACGACGATCATGGCGAAGGAGAAGCCGAGGAGCTTGACGATGACATGGCTAGGTTGCGTTAGTGAGTGAGGACGGCGTGGTTGAACTGATGAGGGGAGGAATGGTAGCTGGGGGGGAAAGGTATGAAGTCTCTGGGATCGGGTATCATGTTGCGAGGACAAGGCAGAGAGGGGGCCAGGGGCTTTGCTTACGTGGGGACGACGGGGCTGGTGATGGATTTCTCCTCCTTGTCTGGTGTTGCCTTCTCGGACGTCGAGGCCACGGCGCGTCGAGTGGCCATTTTCGTGATTGAGACTTGGGGGCACTTAGATGCCGAGTGGCCAGTAGATGGCTGTACTCGTAGTTGGAATCGAGGAGAGGAAGGGCGGGAGTGGGTTGATGTGTGCCGGTATAAGTTGAGGCTGGCGACGATGGTGATTGGATCTGGGGATCTGGACTCTCGTTTGAGGTTCAAGATGAGACGCACGAGCAGGAGGCGTGATGACGTAATGAGGAGTGGGAGTTGAAGATGGAGCGACCGATTATATAAGCATTGATTGAATCGAGGGTCTAGGGTTCGAACCCGGAGCGAGTGAGGCATTGGCGGGACATCAAAGCTGGCCTGACTGGAAGGTAAGGAATATTTCATCTCCAAGTCAGGCTCGAGTCAGGAGACACTGGCCTTGCTCGTTGTTTTGAATCCGTATGGCCCGGCCGGCATGCGGCGTGAAGGTGATGGATGCTGGGGTTGGAATAAGGAATAATAGGAATTCGTGATGATGGAGGTTAAGAGGTCATGTGACCTCGCGACGCGGATCGATCGACTTCGGCGCGTCTGGGCGAAATTGGAAGACGAAGAAGAGGAAGAAGATCGACATGGGCGGCGGCACGATCCGGCGAGGCTTCTCATCCTTTGCCTTGTCACAAGCAGTCGTCCGATGCGCGGGTGCTTGCTTCGCTCGACGGCTGCCGCCTTTTCTTCTCTTTTCTCCTTCTCTTGGGCTGCTGCTGCCTTCTCTTCTCACGACAATTGCATCGGCGCCACCCGCACGCACTTGACACACTCGCCCTCGGGCTGCAATTTCTGCTTTCACCTGCGAGTCAAGACGGCACGGACACGACAAGGAATAGAGCGAAAGTGAAAGAAGAAAGAAGAGAATAGAAAAGAAGAAGAAGAAGAAGAAGAAGAAGAAGAAGAAGAAGAAGAAGAAGAAGAAGAAGAAGAAGAAGAAGAAGAAGAAGAAGAAGAGAGACCCCATTAATCGCCTCTCTTCGCAGACATGGCACGGAGCTCTTCACCCGTCCCCATCTGCCGCACAGGCTCCATGTCGCTGCATTCACCGTTCTACAGGAGGCCCGGACCCCATGCGGACGACATGGACGAACTTGCAGGAGACACAGTCCCCTGCTCCCCACTGGACAGACTCGAGCGAGACACCACTCAGCCGACACAGGTGCTCTCCCGCCCGCCCCTCACGCTCGAGCAGCCCTCGTCGCCCGCGAGCGTCATCGAGGTCCCCGCCTCGTCCCCCTTCCAGCCACCAAAGCAGGCCGCGAGGATAGGCTCTCGCCTGGCGCCCGCCGGGACCTTGTTCCGGCCACCGACCCGGCCGGCACCGCCTGCCGCGAAAGCGGGAGCATCGCCGGAGCTCATATGCCTCGAATCGGACGATGACGACGACGACAATGACGACGACGACGACGACGACGACGACGACGATCACGGCAAGAACGTCAAGGACGACAAGAAGAACCTGATGGCGCCTAGGGGGGACATCAGGCCGACAACGTTCAAGGCGCAGATGGCGGCGTTCAAGTACAGGCCCGCGGACGACAAGGAGATGAGCGCGAAGCTGAGGCAGATCTTCGACGTCCTCGGCACCAGGATCCCGTCTGACAAGGTGCGGGACGCGCTCAGGAAGAACAACTTGGACATCCACGACACCATCGCCATGCTCGAGAGCCAGGACATGGTCCAGCGGAAAAAAGGCGACGTCGCCCAGTGGAGGGCGCAGATGGCTCGCTCTGGTAGTCCCGGTGCGCAGCCTGCGGCCAGGCCGGACTCCAAGCCGGCAATCAAATCGAGGGCAAAGTTGCAGGCGATGCGGAAACCAGCGCCGACGCCCGAGTCTCCCACCGCTCCCCCGCCCCAGCCTCCGGCGAGGCGGCGCTTGGTCCAGGGCCTGCGCAAACGAAAGGCGTCTTCCCCCGAGGCGGTCGAGCAGGACGAGCAGCAAATAGAGGACGAGGTGGCGCATTCCAGCGGCAGCGAGGATCCGCTCGTGGTCGACTTGGTAGACAACGATAGGGAGGATGCCTACCAGGCGGAGCTGTCGCCCTCTCCGCTGGATTTCGGCGATGACAGGGTCCTGAGATGCATCAACGACAGCACTTTGAAGGACCTCGCGGCGATTACGGGCATTAAGGAGGTCCTCCTGGAGCCGATGATCGAGAAGCGGCCGTTCGCCTCCCTCAGCCAGGCGAGGAGAGTGACCGCTGGCAAGAAGGGCGTGGGGCGAAAGTCCGCCAAGGTGTGCATCGGCGAGACGGCCGTCGATGCCGTGGAGGTCTTCCTCGACGCGGTCGAGGCCATAGACAAGGTCGTTGCCAAGTGCGAGGCCAAGGGCAGGGCCATCAATGAAGTGGTGGGCAGCTGGGACCTCGACGCGTTTGGCCAGATGAAGCGGGCGAGCCCCGAAGGCGACCTCCCGCCGACGCCTAACAGCTTCTCTGGATCAAAGCCGGCGAGGCTGCTCGTTCCCCGCCAGCCTCAGCTCATGGAGGGCCATTGCGTGATGAAGCCGTTCCAGCTGTTCGGGCTGAACTGGATGTCGGTCCTGTACAACTACGACATTGGATGCATCCTGGCTGACGAGATGGGCCTGGGGAAGACGTGCCAGGTCATCTCGTTCATCTGTCAGCTCGTCCAGACGCACGAGAAACAGCCGTCCCAGGAGCTGCCGTGGCCGAACCTGATCGTGGTGCCCCCGAGCACGTATAACAACTGGCTCGCCGAGTTCAAGCGGTTCGCCCCGGGGCTGTCGGTCGTGGGGTACAGAGGCACGCAGACCGAACGGGCCGAGACGGCGATGATGGTGCATCAGGACCCCGAGGCGTACCACGTGGTGCTGGCGACGTACTCGCAGATCAACTGCGAGGACGACATCGACGCGATGGGGTCGTTTGGGCTCAACGCGGCCATTTTCGACGAGGGCCACAAGATGAAGAACCCGGAGACGAAGACGTACAGGGACCTGAGGCGGATCCCGGCCGCGTGGAAGATGCTGCTGACGGGGACGCCTGTGCAGAACAACCTGCTGGAGATGACGTCGCTGCTCAACTTCATCAACCCGAGGCTGTTCGACGGGTGCATGGACCAGATCCAGTACATCTTCAGCCAGAAGGTGACGGTGCGGGACGTGAGCAACGGCGCATTCCTGTACAGCGAGCGGGTGCGGCGGGCGCGGACGATCCTGGAGCCCTTCATCCTACAGCGGCGCAAGGACCAGGTGCTCTCGGACATGCCGCGCAAGACTTGCACCGTCGTGCGCTGCGAGATGAGCGCGGCGCAGCGCGCGGCGTACGACGAGTACGAGGCGCTCTTCCGGCTGCCGGCGTCGCAGCGGGGCGCGCGGGCCGCGGGCCGCAGCAACGACCAGAACAACGTGTGGGTGCAGCTGCGCAAGGCGGCGCTGCACCCGCTCCTCTTCCGGCGGCACTTCACCTCGGCCAAGGTCGAGCAGATGGCGCGCATCCTAATGGACGGCGTGCCGCAGTCGGAGCTGCACCAGCCGGACCTGCACTACCTGACCGAGGAGCTCAAGAACTCGTCCGACTTCGGGCTGCACCTCTGGTGCCGCGACTACCGCGCGCTCCTCGGCGCCTTCGACATCCCCCCCGCGGCGCACCTCGACAGCGGCAAGGTGCGCGCCCTGCTCGCCCTCGTCGAGCGCTACCGCGCCAACGGCGACCGCACCCTCGTCTTCAGCAAGTTCTCCTCCCTCGTCGACCTCCTCTCCGAGGTCCTCGCGCGCCAGGACGTCCCCCACCTCGTCCTCCAGGGCAACACGGACGTCTCGGAGCGCCAGCGCCTCATCGACGCGTTCAACCAGGACCCGGCCATCCCCGTCTTCCTCCTCACCACCGGCGCGGGCGGCACAGGCATCAACCTCACCGCCGCCAACAAGGTCGTCATCTTCGACCAGTCGGACAACCCGCAGGACGACATCCAGGCCGAGAACAGGGCGCACCGCCTCGGCCAGACGCGCGACGTCGAGGTCGTCCGCCTCATCGCCGCCCGCTCCGTCGAGGAGCTCATCCTCACCGCGTGCCGCAAGAAGATCGAGCTCGCCGACAAGGTCACCGGCGCCGCCGACGAGGCCGCCAGAGACGTGGCCCAGAACCTCGAGAAGGAGGTGCGCAAGATGATGATGGGCATGACTCCTCCGTAACCCATTTTCCCCTCTCACTTCTTTCTCCTGATTTCTTCCTTGTTCTCCCCCCCTCTTTTTCCTTTTTTTTGTGTTTCTTCCTCCTTGTTCTTTTCTACTTCCCCTTTTCTTCTCCTGTCATCCGAGCGATATTGTTGCCCCCACTCCCTTTTAGAGAGAACAAGAAGGAATACACCCACCACGGCAAAAGCACAGCGCTTAGACTAGACCGCCCGACGCAGAAAAGTCCCCTGTTTTGCTTTACCAGCACCGATACGGCATGGGACCAGGGGAGCGCGCCTGTACGGATCGGCCGTGATGGATCACGGCGTTGTGTAAAAACCTTGTTGCTGCTACGCGAGCTTGCTTGCTTGCCTGCCTGCTTGCTTTCATACATAGATGTAATCCACCCATACCCATGTCCTGCTGGTCTGCGTCTATGAAGGTTCAAGAGGAGAGGGGGGGGGGGGGGGGGCTTCCGGATGGATCCCGGACGTGTCGGCTATGCCCGTATATAATGGTGAACTGGCCCTTTCCCCACGCAAGCGTCGACCACGTCTGTTTTGTTCTCTTGTAGCGCTGGAGCACGTGTATTGTCATCACGGACTGCTATCGTACTCGTTTGTCCTCCCGCAGACTACCAGCATCGTACAGGTACCGTTGTCCCTGGTGCACAACAACACCGACAAGAAGACCCAACAGCAGCAGAACAGTCCGCGCGGACCTCCCGTGGAACCCTCCCCTCGTGACGTCGAGCAAAACCGTGGTATTATCGATCCATGTAGTAGTAGTCTTTTGAAGATGATTGAGAGGCCGGAGAGCGAAATAGAAAAGAGGGGCAGCGGTTGCATCAGGTACTCTTTTAAGATGATAATGGAGATGGCTTCAAAAGATAAGAAGGAGGTGGAGAAGAAGGAGAGAAGAAGAGAAGAAGAGAAGAAGAAGAAGAGAAGAAGAGAAGAAGAAGAAGAAGAAGAAGAAACGCCGATGAAGGCAAAGTAAAACAAAGTAGTGAAATGTCGGGAGTAAATGAGATGTACAGTATAAGAGGGATGGCACGGCCGTGACAGTCCATCAAGGGTCTATCCAGCCGGATATCGAAGCTCAACAAGAAATCAAAAGAGAATATCCAGACACAGACTGCCGAAATCAAGCATCCAAGCCAGCACGCATCCGAAAGCAATATTGTAAATGACAAACAAAAGGTATAGTGCCGAACATGAAAGAAGATGGAGTAAAAAGAGAAAAAGACGAAACAGAGGAAGGCGTTCATCGCCAGTGGGACGGGATGCCGGCCCGCCTTGCCCTCGTCACGCCGACGTCGCCGCTGGCGACGAGGCTCCTCCAGCGCCTGGTGACGGTGCCGCGGTCCTTGCCGAGGCTGCGCGCGCAGTCGCGCCACTGCTCCTTGGACAGCCTGAGCTTTTCGAGGACGAGCTCGACGAGGATGCGGTCCTGCTCGACGCTCCACCCGCCGGGTCCTTGGTCGTCGCGGTCGTCATCCATGTCCTGGTCGGCGTTGCCGGTGGTGGAGTTGAAGTTAGAGTTGGAGTTGGAGTTCTGGCGGGTCCTGGCTGCTCTGTCGTCGGCGGCCTGGAGGAGGTGCAGGTCGTGGAAGTCGGAGCGCTCGAGGCCGAGGGGCAGGTGCAAGGGCGCGATGCGCGAGGGGCGGGGCGTCGCGGGCGGGGCGAAGAAGAGGGCGGCGGCGGCGGCGGCGGCAGCGTCGTTATCGTCGTCGTCGTCGTCGTCGTCGTCGTCGTTGTTGTTGTTGTCGAGCCTGGGCCGCTTGGAGGGCGAGTGCCTCGCGGCGCGCTTGCTAAGCGTGGGCGAAGAGGAAGAGGACGAAGACGACGACGACGAGTACGAGATTGTCTTGTATCTTGGCTGTCGGTCGGCGGGCCGCGGGCGCAGGCGCAGGCGCATCTTGAGGGGCGCGGACCCGTCGGCGGACGCCGCGGACGTGGAGGTGGAGGTGGAGGTGGAGGTGGACGTCGGCGTGGAGGTGGAGGATGGCGGGGGGCTGTGCGGTGCCGGGGCGGACAGGGCGATGAGGGACTGGAGGGAGCGGCAGGAGCGCATGATGTTGTCAAAGGTCGGGTGGGAGGAGGACGTCGGGGGCGTGTATGGCGGGGAGGCGAAGGCCGGGTGGGGGAGGAGGTCGGCCGGGTCGACGGCGGCGGCGGCGGCGTTGGCGTCGGCGTCGCAGGGGAGTGAGGATGGGAGCAGCATGGCGGGCTTGAGGTGAGGCGAGGTGAGCTGCGGATGTGAAGTCGATGGCCCTGGTTGATGATGGAATTGATCAGGTCTGTTGTTCTTGCGATGGTGTAGCGAGAGAGAATGGAGGAGAGAAGGAGTCGAGAGGAGTCGAGAGGGTGGCCGGGATGATGGAGGGGCAGCGGCGGGCTGGGTCGATCTTTCTATCTTTCCACCACTCCCGGTACCCTGTGCCATTCTGCGGCGCCAAGCCTGTGCGGATACCAACAGCCCTTGCAGTACTCCGTATAGGTACTAGGCAGTACTGCTAAGTACTTGCGGAGTCCTCCGTACATGGTCAGCACAGTAAGGCATCGGGTCATCTACTGTCTCGGATCCATCACCAGTGCACCTTCAACCTCGACCGCCTCTGATCCCTCTTCACCCTCCAATGGTCTCCCCTCACCCTCGTTATTTCTTTCATCGACCCTCGGCATCCCTTAGGAGACAGACAAGCCCGGCCTTCCATGGATGGATCGACAAAGGGTTCCTCCCACAGATCCTTTCATCCACCTCCCTTCTTGGCGAGACTCAGTCTCCTCTCTGTATGTACATGCGGAGTACGGATACACCTGAATGACGTGCAGGCGAGACACGGCTTGCCGTTTGCGTCGACAAGGGACGCCCTCTGGTGAGGACGACGCAGGGTCTCGAGCAGCCCTGTCTCGCGGCCATTGGATCCATCCATTGATCCATCGATATCCCTCCGGCCTCGAGTCCATCCCCTTTCATGATCGTGGCCTCGGGATTCTGTATTTCACCGCGATGCGTCGATTTGATTCTGGCAGATAGTACCACTCCGTACTCCTTATCCCCTGCGCTGTTGGATCTGCACTGTGCGGGTCGGTGACGCCCTCTCGCAGCCCTCCAGACTGGACATGTACCTGTACGGAGTAGGAGTACTCCGTACCTGCACATCAGGCATCGCGCATGTGACCTCGGTGGACCAGACACCGCCTAACCTGGACCGCCCGCGCCAGGAACGCATCGCATCCCGCAGGATCCTCCCGCGTGCCCCGTGGTCATGCCGTCCGCCGTCAAGCATTCTGATGGTCTTTCTTTCGAGGTCATCCCGAGTTCCGGCGCCGAGTCTGAATTCGAGAGGAACTGAGGTGTAATTGATTGATCATGGACCGGTACGGAGTAGTATCAATGTCATATCGTGAGTTCGGCTGTAGGGTAGCTGATATGAATTTCACATGGAATATTCCATGAATATACTCCGTACTCCGTATCAATCAATGTGTTGATCGTGCCATTGCACACGACATGGACTCGGATCTTGACAGAGACACATTGATCAACTGCATCTTGACCAAAGCAGCAGTCCACAGCGCGCGCACAGCACAGCAGACACAAGAGGCAGGCAATGAACTCAATCACCCCCCAGCAGATATCAATCGACCAGACAGACCAGGCAATAGACAACAATGGATCAATTCCTCTATGTATAGACACCCAGACAGCCGCCCGAGACCAGAACTCTTCCAGGCAAGGCAGCCACGCAACCAGACATTACAACAAAACTTACTACTTGCTACCCGAGAATACATTCGATGGATCGAATAGACCGCACGCCGCATACAGCAACGCAGCAGTTCGATCGGGAGACGAGGGGCGAGGGGCGAGGGGCGAGGGGGGAGGAAAAGACGAATGAGGAACGAGAGATGAAGAAGAAGAAGAAGAAGAAGAAGAAGAAGAAGAAGAAGAAGAAGAAGAAGAAAAAGAAGAAGAAGGAGAAAATGAGTCAGAATGAAAGACGGACGCAAGAAGCGAGAAGCGAGGAAAATCATCCCTAACCCCCTTGATGCAACTTTTCCAAGAATCGAAGTCAAGAAAGAAAAGAAGAAGACGGAAGACGACAGCAGCAGAAGAGTACAGGAAGAAGAAGACGAAGGAGAAGGCAGAAGGAGAAGGCAGAACGGGAAAAAAAAAAAGAAGGCGGGAGAAAACAAACCGAAAAGAAGAAAGAAGATGGAAAACGACAGCAGAAAAGAAAAGAAGAGGAAAAAAACAGAAGAAAAGAGAAACAAGAGACAACGAAGAAAGAATGTATGACCACAGAAATAGCAAAAGCATGCCCTCCCCCCACCCCCCTTCTCTATCAGCCCCCTCCCCTCTTCCCCCTCCTCCATCCTCCATCCTCCATCAATCCTTTTGAGTCCCTCGTATGTGCCCCGATCTT
>NQYS01000008.1:76670-88841 GCA_003055955.1 Escovopsis sp. AC
CAAAAAAAAAAAAAAAAAAAAAACTAGTATGGCCCGAGGATCCATCCGACTGGAATGAGGGGACTGGCCGGAATGCCAAAGCAGTCGAAGACGTATCTTGAATAGTGTCAGCCCATATCTCAGTGTACGAGTACGAACACCAGGTGTGATGGGAGGATTGCAGTACTCAGTATTTCAACGGGTCACCTGCTTGAAACCCCGTTTTTTCTTTGCCTGTACTCGTACGAGAACTCCGTACGGAGTACTATTTAAGGAATGTAGAGCCATCCAGAGGCCAGCGGCCAGCAGGCTGCTAGAGACGACCGTGGATGGATTTCGTGGCTATTTGGTCGATCGACTGACTTAGTCCAATAGACCACCCACGTTTTTCGATCGGGGTTGACGTTTCGATATCCCTAGCAAGACCCAGATGCTCCGCGTGTTGTTGTTGCGAATGCGGACTCGTTGTCTCCAGCCGTGCCATGAGACTGTGAGGAGTACCGAGAACTACAACTACCTACCTCGTCCGCAGAGGTGGCAGTTGGTCGAGTCTCGTGGGGAGTACTCCGTACTCGTGATCGAACCGGTGCGGAGTTGGAGTCAAGATTTGAAAACACCGCTTCCTGCATGCACATCATCCAGAGGCCTGTATTCGCCGATAGCCTGTGCCCCGTCGCAGGTCCCCATTCGCTGCAAGGCAAGCCATCAGATCGTTCACCAGATTCGGCGAGCGGAATAATTCATCCTCGTATTTTGCTCATTCAGAGTCTTGGCGCTTGTGTGGTTCATATATCCACCATCTCCGCAATGCTCTTTTGGAAACGCATGTTCGATCCACACCATGCTTCCTTTGGCCCTCGTTCATTTCCTGCCCGGGCCTCGGCTGCCGGGCCGTAAGTTTAGCATCCGTCATGCTCTCCTGACACAAACGAGAGCCCCCGCCAACCTTGGCATCTCGGGGGTGTCGGGTGCATGGCCGCTATCGAGCGATCAAGGCAGCAACAGAGACTTCGATGGCTCATTCTCTCCGTCTTGGCTCGTCCAGGTCCAGTGCGTCCAACCCCGCCGTGTGACCTGAATGGTGAGAGCCATCCTACGGGGGTTGCGGTTGAGGGAGATTGTACGGATCCGTACCGAGTCCGGACTAGGCAGGCCGGTTGAGTTCTGTGGCCTACCGTCTCGTACGTACGGAGTAGAGCGTAGACAAAAAATCGCCGTGATCGAGCAGCCTCTCTGGACTTGCCTGTACAGGCCAAGGCGGAAATGGTACGGAGTACATACGGGGTATGTATGTATGCCTTCGCAGGGGGCCAAGACTTGATCCTGAAATAGGCATCATAGAGCGAAACCTTAGATCCATACGTATGAAGCTTCCCGGAGATCGTCGATATCCGTTCATCCACCCGCATCGTCGCGTTGACGATTGCACAAGTCGCTAAGAGATTTGAGTTCGGCGTGGCAATGATCTCTGCTGACTCAGAGATGCAGAATGGAGGTGGCTTGCATATCTGATCGACTTGGCCAACGTACCTGTAGGGGACGGACGTGAGTGCAGGCAGACGAGAAGCGAGCCAGTGATGTCATTTTGTCTCGCGACGAGAACATCCGAATGCGAACCTCGAGGCCATCGGCTTTCCCCAGAGCCACGGCAGATCGACTTGCCTGCTGTCTCACCGGCAAGCTGAGTTTGGTTGCATCGAGAGTTGCCCGAGCTCCCACATCAAGCTTGGAATTCTGACCGGCTGCGTAGATCTTGCTTGCATGGAAGAGAGGCAGGCATCCTTATCCACCTTACTAGCGAAGTACTCCGTCGAGACGTGCGGGATGTGGTGGTGCATGCCGAGTGCCGCTGTCGTTCAGGGTTCGAGAGCTCCCGTGGCTGAGCGAATAGAGGCATCAACCGCGATTTGCAGCGGGCTATCCATGCAAGACTGCTTCAATGCCGGCGTGCGGGAGCTGGCCAAGCCGATGAAGCTGGAGAAGCTGGCCGCGGGGCGATGGGCCACGAGTGCAGAGTCAAGTGGCTGAACCCTAAGGAATTTGTATCAGTCGTGCTCTGAATCGGACCCTGACTCTGACCCTGACTCTGACTCTGATCCTGACAGAGGGCGTGCATACCTGTACTCGTAAGCTCTCGATGGACGAATTCCTCGCTCATGGGGAGCAGCATGGGACGAGAGATCATTGATGATGGTGATGATTATTCGGGAGGCTGGTGAGGCTGATGGTGATGATTTTCTGGCCCCGACTTTCCTCGACCTGGCAGTCGGTCTGGGAATTGACTTACGGAGTGCAGTCACTGCATTCAGTGGAGCAGGCTCGACCTGCGTTTACGGTTTGACGAGAAGTGTTCGTATCAGCATTGACTTGAGGAAGACTGGCTCGTGACCACAATTGGGAGGTCGAGTGCACTCAAATCTAGAGTATCCAAAGGTCTCTGGTTGGTAAATTCCGGTAAGCTTCGAGCTGTATGAAGCTCCAGCGCGACTGCCTTTTGGGACCGCTGAAGATGAAAGGTACCGGTAAGCTCTGGAGCCCCACAAATATTGCCTGATCCGCCAATGAGAGCGTCTCTACCCCTGACGCTACAAACCCGCCGCCTGCGGAAGCGAAGGCGCCTTCCCGGATCCGTCCGGGCGGATGGAGATGTACTGTGCACCGCAACAGAGATCCAAATAACACTGTGCGGCGGCGGCAGGAGCCTCGCCGTGGGCAGGGCACGTCGCAATACGGGTTGAGCGCCAGTCTCCCCGCTACAGGTAATGTATGCTGAGCGGCCATAGCGTGACTGGAGAGCCTACTACGGTACGGATACAGGCGGTGCCTTAGTAGTATGGAGCACTAACACCGCCCGTAACACTACCACTTCGCATCCCACTCACAGATCGATACCACGGCTTTGACTTGCCTTCCAATCCGAGTCCCAGTACTCCGTACTCCGTAGATGGTCCGGAGAAATTGCAGAGCAGCACAGTAAGAGTCTCCCGGGCCAATGCACTGGGTGTACCTGCCTATACCTCAGTACCTAGGCCAGTGGCACCGAGAGCTGAATGTTTCCTCAGGCGCCCTTGCCCTTTCTCGCCATCTGCTTCCCTCCTCCCTTCCCAACACGCCCTTCATTTGCCTACCGGTACGAGTACCGCTCGTGCCTGCCACAACCACTGCCACGAGCACGTCCTCCACAGAAAGCGCACCCAACGACCTGTGCCTTCCCCCTTCATGAGCCATTCAGGGAACGGGAAAGAGATCCCTGGACAGCGCTCCTGCCTCTCGTTACGGCTCCCCCCCCTTGCGCCTGTCGTGATTCTTTCTTTTTTTTTTCCCCTCGTTGTCTTTTTCCTTGTTCGCCTTTTTTTGATCCTCAACAGTGGGATGCCGATCCATCTCGAGACACTCGAGATTCGTCAGTAATAGAGCCTTCGGAGAGGGCGGCTTCTCGTCGCACCCCATCGCTCTCGTCCGAAGCCGTTCCACCTCAGATCGTGTCGCTCGCTCTTCGCCTGTCTGGTGTCTCCCTGTCCCTCGCTTAAGCTCTGCTGTTCGCCCCAGAGAGAGGCCTTCAGTCGCCAACAACAATCGTTTGAGGTCCGGGATCGACGGCAGACAACAATCGTTCATACTCGATAAACGTTGCCTTGAATTACCAAGCTTTCCTCGGCCGAGTCGCTCTTGGACCACCGGTGGCCGCGCTCGTCGACGATAACAGCATCTCAAAGGCGGGCGGAGGAAGTCATAAATAAGGCAGAGATCGTCTCCCATCAACCCTCTTCCTGGGATACAACACACACCAAAAGGCAGAGACATTCGGGCCTCTCTGCCTCCCTGTCGCTATTCATCATTTGCGAATCAGCGGGAGCGCGAGCCTGCGTTAGCGGCTGATTGGAGCGGCACGAGATTCTCGTCCATCCACTCCCTGCAGACGTTGTGCCTGTCATTCGGCCACTCGAATCCTTCCGTCTCCCGAACAACGCATTTCTCGGACCACGGTTCCTTTTGCCATTTGCATCCTGCCTACAGCATAGCATACTCTGGTCGTGATTGGCATCGTTTGAAGCGCTGGGTGTTGGGCGCAGATACTTCAGCCGGTAAGTGGCTATCGGAACCTGTCCTTGTCGCGTCAGGCCTTTGCCAGCGACTTTCTGGTCATTTTGGACCAGTTGCTCCCTGAAGATGGCTCTTGGGGCTCTCATGCGCGCATTTTCCTTGTGTCACGGGCTTTGAGGCCCCAACACCACCACCAAGTCCTTCTTCATCGCCTGGATGCGCCAGGAAACCAGATCAGAGGAGCGTTGCTAACGGGAATGCCACAGAGCATGTCTCTACCGGAGAGACCCGGGGCCAACCTCGGCTACGATCCACGGAGCAGCTATCGAGTTTCGCAGTCGCGACGGACACGTCCTCTGGATACCGAGGCCAATGTCTATGATCATGCGTCACAGGGCGGTCAGCATCAGCGTGGGAAATCTGTCTCCTCTTTCGCGGAGACAATATCGAACCCTAATGTGAATACAGAGAACATGCCTCTGTCTCCGACCTCGCCGTCCATCGGCGCGAGCAGAGAGCCCGAGACCATAGGTCGCAAGAGAAGTCTCATCAGGCCCGAGAGGAACCGAATCGACAAGGACCATCGCAACTACCACTACCATCGCCATGCTGCCAACATGAATGTCCTCCCGTCCTCCACGGGGAATGACCCGTTGCTCGACAATGTCACGACGTCTACTGACCGTTCTGGCGGCTCATTCGGCAACGAGGACATCGCCATGTCTACAGGCTCCCCCGGCCGGGCATCGCGGAGCCGTGGCGCAAGCGATGAACAAGAGAAGAAGGACGCCCCAGGCAGATCTCAGCGCCACAGCTCTGGCAAGATCACAAAACGACAAGACTCCAACCGAAAGAACAAGATCGTGGAGGATGCCATGAGACCCCCCAGCTTTTGGAACGTGTACTGTGCGATTGTCACGTTCTGGGCTCCCGACTTCATTCTGAGATGCTGCAAGCCCACGAGGGCTCAGAGGCGCGCCTGGAGAGAGAAGATGGGCTTGGTCAGCATCATCCTCTGCATCATGGCGATTGTCGGTTTCCTGACCTTTGGTTTCACCGCGGCTGTCTGCAGCGCTCCACCCCTGCGACTGCGGATCAACGCGGTGGTGGGCGGCTACATGATCTTTCACGGTGTTGCCTATGACCTCGAAAACTCCCACCACCCCCCCGCTCTGGGCATTCCTTTGAACCCCGAGGGTCTTGGTGCCAATGTCTTGTACGATCTCTCGGAACCGCACAGCGGAGACGACGGCAGCTTCCTCTTCCAAAACGTGAATGGCCACTGCAAGGACTTGATCACTTTGGCCGAGAACTCAGATGTGCCGACCAACGATGAGGGCGAATTGGCCTGGTACTTCCCCTGCAAGACCTTCAAGCAGGATGGCTCTTCCGAGCCAAACACCACCGTCGAAGCTTTCTACCTGGGATATGCCTGTCACACGACTCAGAATGCCCGAAACGCGTTCTACCTGGGCCTCAAAGGAGCGGCTGATGTCTACTTTACCTGGGAAGATATCAAGAACAGCTCCCGCAACTTGATCGCCTACTCGGGAAGCGTCCTCGATTTGAATCTCTTGAACTGGTTCAACGAAAACGAGGTCCAGATTCCCGAGCGATGGAAGACCATTCGCGACCCTGAGTCGAGTCTCAATCAGGCCATTCGGGGCCGTGACGTGACCCGCATGTTTCAGAGCCCAGCTGACAAGAAGATGGCGCAATGCTTCTCGGAGATCATCAAGGTCGGCTCTGTTGATACCGAGACTGTGGGCTGCATTGCCTCCAAAGTTGTCTTGTACTGTGCTCTGGTCTTGATTCTGTCCGTCGTCCTGGTTCGATTTGCCCTGGCCCTGGTCTTCCAATGGTTCATCAGCCGCCACTACGCTGCGGAGAAGACGTCCCAGAGCTCGGATCGCAGGAAGCGAAACCGTCAGATCGAGGACTGGTCTGAGGATATCTACCGTGCTCCCCAAAGACTTCCTGGCGACGGCAGCACCGCCGTCAACTCTGAGAGGTCCAGCAGCAAGCGTGGTGGTTCTTCTTTCCTGCCGACGACATCACGTTTCTCCGGCTTGCACGGGCTCGAAGGCGCTTCTGTCTCTCGTCGCCTGCCCACGACCATGTCGAGCCAAGGCGCCTCGGCGTCCTTGATGCCGCCCTCGGTGTACAAGCAGGGAAACGATAGCCGCGCAAGCTTCCTCCGCTCGGCAGACCCTTATAGTTCTGGCCCCACGTCTGAAGGCCCTGGACCGGCTGGATTCATCCACGACGCCGTTGTTCCTCAGCCCCCCTCTGATTGGATGCCTTTCGGATTCCCACTGGCTCATACGATGTGTCTGGTCACGGCGTATTCCGAGGGCGAAGAAGGTCTTCGAACGACGCTCGATTCCATTGCCACGACCGACTACCCCAACAGCCACAAGGTCATTGTCGTTATTTGCGACGGTATCATCAAGGGCAAGGGCGAGGCGGTCTCGACTCCCGACGTGTGCTTGGGAATGATGAAGGATCACTCGATCCCAGTCGAAATGGTCAGGCCTTTCTCCTACGTTGCGGTCGCCAGCGGCTCGAAGCGGCACAACATGGCAAAGGTCTACTGCGGATTCTACGACTTCGGCTCCACCTCTCGCATCCCCATGGACCGACAGCAGCGCGTGCCCATGATCACCATCGTCAAGTGCGGTACCCCTAGTGAGGAGAAGTCCTCCAAGCCCGGCAACCGTGGCAAGCGAGACAGTCAGATCATCCTCATGTCGTTCCTCCAAAAGGTCATGTTTGATGAGCGAATGACGGAGCTCGAATACGAGATGTTCAACGGATTGTGGAAGGTCACCGGTATCTCCCCCGACTACTATGAGATAGTGCTCATGGTAGACGCCGATACCAAGGTGTTCCCCGACAGTCTCACTCATATGGTCTCTGCCATGGTCAAAGATCCGGAGATCATGGGGCTGTGCGGCGAGACCAAGATCGCCAACAAGCGCGCAAGCTGGGTGTCTGCGATCCAGGTGTTCGAGTACTTCATCTCTCATCACCTGGCCAAGTCCTTCGAATCCGTCTTTGGCGGCGTCACCTGTCTGCCTGGTTGTTTCTGCATGTACCGTATCAAGGCACCAAAGGGAGGCCAGAACTACTGGGTCCCCATTCTGGCCAACCCCGACGTGGTGGAGCACTATTCGGAGAACGTCGTCGAGACGCTGCACGAGAAGAATCTCTACCTGCTCGGCGAGGATCGTTACCTGACGACCCTCATGCTGCGCACGTTCCCGAAGCGAAAGCAGGTGTTCATTCCGCAGGCTGTCTGCAAGACAACTGTGCCCGACAGCTTCATGGTCCTGCTCTCACAGCGCCGTCGATGGATCAACTCGACTGTTCACAACCTGATGGAACTCGTTCTCGTCCGAGACTTGTGTGGTACTTTCTGCTTTAGTATGCAGTTTATCGTCTTTGTCGAACTCATCGGCACACTGGTACTTCCAGCCGCCATTGCCTTCACATTCTACGTCGGTCAGTTGACACTTAAGCATTCATTACGAACTCATATCTGTTTGTTTTCCTGGCTGCATGGACCTCTGCTAACACAGACCAGTCATCACGTCCATCATCCACTCGCCGCCTCAGATCATCCCTCTTGTCCTCCTGGGTCTGATCCTGGGTCTTCCGGGCGTCCTGATCATTGTCACCGCCCACTCCTGGTCCTACGTTGTCTGGATGTTCATCTACCTCCTGTCTCTGCCCATCTGGAACTTCGTCCTGCCATCGTACGCGTTCTGGAAGTTTGACGACTTCTCCTGGGGTGAAACCCGAAAGACGGCCGGCGACTCCAAGGGCGGCCACGGCGACGAGCGAAAGGGCGAGTTCGACAGCAGCAAGATCACCATGAAGAGATGGGCGGAGTTTGAGCGCGATAGGCGCGTTAAGAGCGCGTACTGGGGCTCTCGAGAGAACATCGCCGGGGGCGGCGCGAACGCGAGCAGCTGGGCGATGCCGCCGGCTGCACGTCGAGACGAAGAGTATTTCTCCGACGCCTGATTGCAGCCTGGCGGTTCGTTCCTTTTTTTTCCCTCGTCGCTTTCTCTTTCTTTTCCCCCCTCCGAACCCCCTTCACCCTGGCTTTCGGGGGACTGTGGGATCCCCTTGTTCCCCCTTGTCTCCGTTTTCCTTCTTCACTTGAACCATATATATATTTCCCCCCTGTTGAAAGCGGCAGACTACATACGAAATAATATTGCGGGATGATTGAAAGGCGCAGAAGAGGAAACGACTTTGAGGTAAAGGTTCCGGGGCCCGGCATGGCTAGCATGCATGCGGGATTCTTAGTATATTTTTTGTGTTTCCTCCCGTCGCTTGTCCAGCGCCGATGATCCTGGTGATTGCGTAGTGGTGCGGTGTCTGCGCATGCGAGGAACATTGATGGCTGTTGGCAGCGGCGCGCGAGCGTATCCAGCTCTTCTACGGCTTCTGCTTTGGGCGGGTTGGGGGTTGGGGGTTTGGAAGCCGTGAATGCTTCCACTGGTGGGCTTGTGGCTGTACAACGCAGATAGACCTGTTCCCGGCAGGAATAGAGCGAGTAGTAGAATTCGACTCATTGCTTCACGGCTTCGTGTCTCGTCATCAGTGAGTGACGGGTGTTGTCTCAACGCCGAGGATTTTGCACGCAAAAGAGCTTGTGAGGCTCAGGATGACAATCTTACACCTCCCCAACCACCATCTCCATTCCAGAGCAAGCCGGAACACCTGATATGCCTACTCAATATTTTCACAGCACAAGAGCAAACAAGAGAAAAAAACAAGAGAAAAAAACAAGAGACGAAGAAGAAGAAGCGCAATGGGAGCCAATACACGAAACCCGCGATACAAAGCCGCCCCCCCAGCCCCTGACCGCCTTTCCCCCCCTTTGAACCGACGCCGAGACCCAACATGGCATGACCCGACGAAACCGACAGACACTCCCGCCGCCGCCGCCGTCCTTCCTTCTTCCTGCTACACAACCACCCACCCCCCGAATGAAGCCAGAAAGCGCAGCAGCCCGAACCCCCCCCCAAGGCAGGTATCATCTCATCCTCGGAAGCGAGAAGCCCAGGGAAAACAAAGCAAAGGAAAGGAAAGGAAAGAAGAGAAGAGAAGAGAGCGAGATCAAGGAGAAGGGAGGAAGATGACGGACTGCCATCACTTCCTGGTGCCCTCGACCTCCTCGCCCAGCTCCCACGGCTTCAGCGGGTCCACGTACGTCGAGATCCGCTGGTCCCCCCAGCGCGCGCCAATCGTCACCCACACGTGCTTCTGCGGCGTCGTCGTGCTGATGGTCTCGCGGAACCCGGTCCACCGGAGCCGCGACTCCCTGCTCATGGAGCTGTTGCCGAGCCCCTCGTTGGCGACCCACTCCTTGACGACGTTCTTGATGAACTCGATCTTGCGGCGGAAGTCGTTGGCCGCGGGAATGCCCTGCAGCTCGGCCTCGATCTCGGGCCGGCGCCGCGCGGCCGTCGTGGTCGACCGCGCCGGGCGCGTCGACGTCCGCGGCTGGAAGTTGAGCAGCGTCTGCAGCGGGTACGACAGCGTCGCGCGGTCGTCGAGCGCCGTGGGGCCGATGTTGCCGGTGCTGGCGAGGCTCTCGGCGGCCTCCTGGGGCAGATGCCAGAAGTGGCACCAGCTTCCGCTTGCGTCGAGCACAATCTTGGTATGGTCGGGAAAGTTGAACTGCGGGCGCGGTCGGTCAGCCTCCACGTCCTTGGACGTTTGAAGAAAAAATCATGCACAAGTGAAGAAGACATACCTGGAGGTGCCCATCGCAGAATACCCAGCAACCCACATCGCCGAATCGCTGGTAGAAGGTCACCAGCTCGGCCGGCGTGCCCCTCTCCCCGGGAGTCAGCGGTGACTCGGCCTCGGCATCTTCGCTCGTCTCGTCCCGCCCGTACGCCATCATGTAGTTTGCGAACTTCTTCCAAAGGATGATCCGTTCCCTTTTCCTGTGCTGGTAGATGTCCTTCCCGGGGTTCATCTTGCCGGGCGTGCCGTCCTCGCTGACCTGCACCCTAAACTGCTCCGGCGAGACCAGGACCTCGGAGAGTCCCGTCTCGCCGTTATTTTCAAAGAATTTGATCGATTCCGTCATCGGGATCGGCTGATGCCTGTCGGGGTACGAGGGGTCCTGCCGCCGAAGGATGTGCTTCTCCGCCCCGCGGATGAACACGCCAGCCGGGGGTAGCAGCGCCGTCTTGCTGCCTTCTGTCGTGGGGATATCCCGCAGGACGCATCCCACGCTGCCGTCGTTCAGGATGTACCCGAGACCGAATTTGTTGGTGTAGTCTACCCATTTGACGACGATGTGGGGGTGAGGGGGCGTGACAGTCTTGGAGGAGATGATGGCCATGCTTCGAGAGTTGAGCGCCCTCTCCAGCTCCGTCTGGAGCCGTCGCAGCCGTTCTAGTATCTCGTCTGGCCTCGTCCCCGCCACCTCTACGGGCTGCTCCGACGAGCTGAACAGCGTGGTTGCGTGGATGGACTCTGAATTGTGCCTCTTATGCGAAGATGACAGAGCGGAGGACATGGTCGCTGCCCTTTCGGCGATTGGCAGGACTGGGGCTGATCGTGTCGTCGGTAAGAGAGTCCTGGCCGATGTGCGCGTTGGCCTCGTGGCTTCGGGGGCTTCTCTGGCATGTGTGATGTCGCGTGCGGCTTCGCGCATGGCCTCGCGGGTGAGGTCTCGGGTGGTCTCCCGGGTGACTTCTCGGAGAATTTCGCGGGGGATATCTCGGAGGGGCTCGCGGGCGACTTCTCGGAGAGCTTCACGGGGCATCTCGCGGAGAGCTTCTCGGGGCATCTCGCGGAGGGGCTCGCGGGTGACTTCGCGGGTGACTTCGCGGGTCAACTCTTGCTGAGGGCGCATCCGCGAGCTCTGCGCAGCCAGCACAGCAGCCTCGACAGCCGCCGCCTTGGGTCTTGAGGGCAGGGCCAGGGATGCCGTCGGTCTGTCTCGGGCCCGCTGTTGAGCGGCGAAGCTCTGGGGCGGCTGTCTCAGCAGGCCGGTCGGTATGCGCTGCGTGCCGGACAATGGGTCTTCCGAGGTCTCGGCGGCCCGCTGCGCGGCCAAGGCAGCCTGCCTCTGTCGGCTCTGCTGCCGCTCCTTGACCCAATCGTCGAATGGCCTGTAGACGATGTTTTCCGCGAGGGGGATCAGCGGCGTCAATCCGGCCTTCTCCTCGGCGGCCATTTCCTTCCAGATCTGCGAGTGGGAAGCCTTGTCGGTGCTCCAGGGACCGACTCCGCACTCCTTGCAGAGCTCGCTGAGGTTGCGGTAGGACTGCTGCTGCAGCGAGCTGTTCATGTGGGCGGAGTAGAACTCGGCCGCCTCGGGGGGCACTTCGCGCAGTCGGGAGCTCATCTCGGCGTTGGAGGGCATGTAGCCCGAGGTGAAGAAGGGGTGCTCGACGATGACATCCGGGTCCGGGCGCTGATCGGCATCCTCGAGCATGCTGGCCACCAGGTCCTTAGCCTCCTGGCTGATGTACTTTGAAGAGGTTTCCGAGTTCGGCCATTCGTAGTCTCGTTCTCGCGCGCGCCGGTAGATTTCGTCGGTGGTGGAGGACTGAAACGGGGGCTTCGAGGTGAACATTGCGAACATGATGATGCCCAAGCTCCAGATGTCGACCATGTGGTCGTGCCCCTTCTTCCCCTTCTCCAGGATCTCGGGGGCGATGTAGTTGGGCGTGCCGCACAGCGTCGTCCGGCGCATGGTCTGCATGTCCCTGCCGGTCACGAGCAAGGCCGCGAGGCCAAAGTCTCCGATCTTGGCGTTCATGCGGGAGTCGAGGAAGATGTTGCCCATTTTCAGGTCTCGGTGGATGATGCCCTTGTTGTGCATGTATTTGATGGCGCCGGCAATCTGGAGGGAGTAGAAGCGGACCTCGGGCTCTGTCAATCCCTTCCGCCGCTTGACCATGTCCATGAGGGATCCGTTGGGGCATAGTTCGAGGACGAGGTAGGTGCAGTTGTCGTAGGAGAAGGCCCTGAAGAACTGGACAATGTTCTTCTGCCTCATCTTGGAGTGGATCTGAAGCTCGGTTTGGAACTGTGCACCTCACGTGTGAGCAGAATCGCGAAGCAACAGCGAGGAAACAGGAAGACGGGCTCGTTTTGGGGGGGGGG
>NQYS01000008.1:98607-132156 GCA_003055955.1 Escovopsis sp. AC
GTGTGAGGGAGAGGGGAGTGAGGGAGGGGGGGGGAGGGGGGGGGGGGAAAGGGGTAAAAGATACGGAAAAAGAAAAGAAGAAGAAGTCAGATCAGGGTGAGGAGAAGGCACGTGAGGATTTCGAAGGAGCCGGAAGCTGTATTAGAATCCACAATACAAATGCTGCAGAAGATTCTGTGCCGGGCTTCTTTGCGATTCAAGGAGAACGCAAGTCGGTCAAGTTCCGGCCAGATGGGTTTCAGCTTGTATTTATAGTAGAAGGAGTAGTAGTACTAGTAGTAGAGGTACCTGTACGAGCAGGCGGAAGAGGTATGAGGTGCTCCTACCAGTGACTTAGTACTAGTAATTTCGATCGCTTTGGAGACGTCGAGATGCAGCTTTTGGGATGAGGGAAAGAGCGAAGACAGAGGGGGGAAGGAGCTGCCTTTATTGACGGCCGGTCCTTGGGGGAAGGAATGAACGGGCACTTCGCATTGTTGTCTTATAGCCCGGTGCCTCCTTCCTTCCAAGCATCTACCTCTCAGTACGGAGTATAGTTAGAGGTACTTCTACATACTCCGACTCCTTCCAATCAATGGCACCACGAATAGTACCTTGCAATTTGTGGCAGTCGGTGCGGGGAGCTCCTGAGCTCTCCAATATCTGTCGCCTTCTTCCTTCGTGCTTGATCAACGACTACGTCATCGTGGCGTGCTGTTGCGGGCACAGGAAGGAGCGGCGGGGTTGAGCCGCGGTACAATCAATCCAACGACAACAGCCTGACAGTGGAATTCTACATGTTCAAGCTCCATTGAACCAAGGCTCGAGGAAGGGGTTTCCTGGCGAATGCAAGACATGGAATCATGATTGGAAAGATCGTCATTCCGATGGCAATCGCCCGGCAGATCTAGGCCGTGGGCATCATCTGTCGGCTCATCTCATCCTCTGCCACCCTTGCTTGCTGCCGCTTCGCCGCAGTGATCTTCATGCTTCTCAATGGCATAGTACGGAGTATGGAGCAGGGTAGATCCGAGATGCCCCGCAAATTCCTCGACTCGCTCCTGGCGACGTCATCGCCGCATTCTGATTGGCCGCGCGTGTCTCAGACATGGGCATCATGCCTCATTCTTCGAACCTCCAAGCTGGAACGTCTTTCAACTTCCAAGGTCTTCCCAGCGACAAACTCTTCGTCTTGGATCCTCGAGCACCTCAAGTGTCGATTGTATCATTGCAATCGGCGACAGCCACAATATTCGGTAACCTCATGATCATTAGCATAATATTACAACGATTCCTTGACAGTCTCCAAGCTTGATCCAACCTTCATCTGTACCGGGTAGTAGTAGCCAACACCTAGAAATGCCGTTGCCGACCAGAATCAGCCATCTCTTCCAAGCATGAAAAATTTCCTGAGGCCACTGCTGCTCTCGTTCCTCTGGGCATTCGCCCGCCACACATGAGACTTTTTGATCTTCTCCGCCGGCTTCTTCGAGCCCACGGCCGATCCGAATTCTGTCCTCCTCGGACTCAAGGGCCCTTTTGGTAGAAATGTCGAAAGCGATCTCGAGGCGTGTGTCTGCAAGTTTCCCTTTCTGTTCGCTGCCTGCGCATTTTCAGCAAGCCCCTGGGCCTTTGCTGCCCTTCCAAAAATGGGGCTCCCTCCCGGCTCCATTTTCCTGGCAGAGAGGCTCGTCCTCTGCCTCTTGGCCTTTCTGTCACGCTCTCCATCAAGCTGATCGCTGTCAGACTTCGCCGAGCTTGTCCCAATGTCGCGACGCTTCGAGTGTTCACCAGAGGTGGTCGGGTGCTCCGAGGACCCGCTCCTTTGGTTTTGATGGCCGGACCTCTTGGTTAAAGAACTGGCAATGCTGGCCACACTGAGCTTCCTGATGACTGAAGAAGCAGAACTTCTGACAATATTCTCGCTCCGTGATCTTGCCGTCATTCCGGGGAACGGCAGGACCTCTCTGCTCCACACGTCTGCCATCAGTGCCTCCAGCCGTGCACGCTCGCTCCGCGGGGGCGCAAGCACTGGAATTCGAGCCGTTGTCGTGAGAAGTGATTGTGAGCGGTTGATGGACAAAGAAGCAGAGGCATGATGATTTGAGGATTCTCGCGAGACGCTCGTGTTCTTCAGCACCAACTGGCACAATGGCGACTTGGGCCCGACCGTTGTGGCTCGTTGTATCGACAAGCGACGCGCGGCAGTACCTTGGCATGGCATCAGCTCACTGGTCTCTTCGGATCACTCGAGAAATAGGACGGACACTGACCTGGTTTTCTAAAGACAGGGCCCATGCTTTTGATATCAAGATAGATCGAGCTGAACACATCCGGATCCCTCACGTCAGTGGTTTCTTTGATCGATCGAGACAGCCTTGACCGCCACTGCTTTTCTTCTCTCGGTGAACAGGCCGTCAGGATGATCTCGTGTAGCTGATGATCGCTTTCGAATACCAACTTCCATGAGAAGGGCGCCGAGTGGCATTGTAAGCCTGAACTAAAGTTAGCGAGCAGCAACTAAAGATCATCCCAAGTCAATACCACCAACCTCGCCCGTTATCTGCCTCCTCTACTCCGACTTCGTGTACATTGATGCAGGCTAGGATCGTGTAGATCGGCTCGATCTTCCCCGCGGATGCGAGGCAAAGAACATCGCGATACAACAGGCATATCATGTACTGCCCCTGAACACCGTCGCTAGTCTGCCAACTCGCGTGCAAGACACCGCAGAGCCGGACATGCCCAAATGATCGTATCTGCCTCTTGGAAAATGCATCGAGTTTCTGAGCCGACCTTGTCAGCATCTAGATATCGAGGGAAAGGCAAGACCGTTAGGTCCATGGTGTCCTACCCGGTCTGGAAATACTAATCGGTCTTGTAGTAGCCAAGTCCTCTCCAGAGTCAATTTAATTCCAGCATCATCAGACGCTCGATTGATCTCGGCGGTTGCTTCACGTAGCCTTGTGAGGACACTGTCAACTTCCATGTGGGAGTTGGGGCAGTCCGACACCGGAGTGTACTTGAGAAGCTCCGAGAACAACAGCGGATACTTGCAGATCCTTTGGATGGGCTGGTGAGGCGTGTCAGTGATTTCAGCAACGGTCATTGAGGTCGTTTGGCAGGGCCTGAGCCCGAATCCGACCACATCGTTCCCATGCGTACCTTGACTAGTAAATCGCTCGTCGTTAGGCACTTTTTCGGCCCATCCCTATGGCTCTTGACGGATCCGAGGGTGAGCGCCAACGCTTCGATCCCTCTCTGCCATGCTTCCCAGTCTGGCATAATTTGTTGCGCGGACGCAATGTCTTTGATCATGATCTCATATGCCGCTCCGTACTCTTCATATATGAAAAGCCGATTGATCTGGAAGCTGGTCAGTGCCAAGGACTCGATGAACGCGACAGCTCAGTTTTCCCGTCATCAAGTAGGGGAGGATGACCTTTTTGGAGAATACTTTGGAGACCTCAGCTACAATCTGGGGCTCGGTAAGCATACCAGGTATTTCCTCTAGACGCATCGGGTCCAAGTGGTTCTCTGGGACAGCAGTGAGACTCGTCCAACGACGGTGGCCATGGCAGTGTCCGTGGCCTGAGTTCAGCCAGGTGCTGGATGTTGATGAGAGATCTAGCTGGGTATACTCTGAATGTGGCACCGTTCTGTGCAATTCCCCAAGTATCTCCTCGTGAAGCTCGATGATGTCGGTCAAGGTACGGCTGATGGACGACCTCAGTCCCGTGTGCTCGGAGGGAAGGGAAGCAAGGATGGTGACATAGACCTGGGACCATTTGTGTTAGACCAAAATCCTTGTTCTGCACCAAAATGTGGATAGTATGCCCGCAAACTTACATTCATTAGGAAACGCACATCGCCAATATATGTCTCTTCAGTGCTGATGAGTTCCTCCAGGATTTGCCGTCGTCGTAGGGAGCGCTCAACAGCTGCTGCGTCAGCCAGGCCAGGGGCGTCTGGCAAACAACTATCTTCGGATGCTCTGGGACCCCTGAGAGAAGTTCGGCTGCTGCATTCCGTCGAGGAGAGACGCTGCGAGCGCATCGTCCTTCTTCGAGACCGTGCCACAGCACTGACACTGGCCATGCTAGCACTGGCACTTCGCATCGCCGAAACAAACGCAAAGGAGGACCCTGAGGATGATTTTCGGTGGTGGCATGCCCTTTCCGGAAAACTCAAAGGTCTCGTTCCGCAGTCGGGTTGCTGCCATCGCTGAGAGTGATGTGAAGGGACAGCTGGCGATCGCTGCGTTGCCCGGCGTTTGATGGTCTTCATCCATCTATGAAACGGGCGTTGAAGGGGCAACTCGATCTGATCTGGGAGGCCCAGCGTGGGGATATCGTCCGCTTCATTGACGACACTGTCCTGCTCGATGGGCAGCGAAGCCAGGGTGCCGGCTTCTTGATCAGACTGGGAGCCCCTTTTACTTATCGAACTCTTGATCTCGATACTTTTGACTGCTTCACGAGGGTCGAATATCTCAACATGGAGACAGTCCATTCTGGAAGCGACGTCCACGTCAACATCATCGATCTCTGAAATCTCGGCATCTTTGTCAAGCTCGACGGCTGCTTCTGAGTAGTTTCGAACAATATCAGCCAGACTGCTAGAGGGTTGGAAGGAATGGACAGAAGAATGATGGGAACAAAATGACGAATCAGCAAGATCCATTGTCACACGAGGAGAAGGACGAGGTCCTGATTTCTCGAAGAAATCATGCGAGATCGATGTCCAAGAGACCCAAAAAAAAAGAGGTGCCAGGGGATGAAAATTGACGTCAAAACATGGCGAGCGGAAGAGGATGGGTATCGAGTAATGGACGGCGCTTGGAGCGGGAGGAATTGGAAAGGAAATCGAGGCACCTCCCAGAGCAGAGGTCACAAACAAAGTGAAGCACGAGAGGGGCGTTGAGATGTTGAGGTGGAAGATGATGAGAAGTTGAAGTTTCCACGAGCAGCATTAGCAGAGACTGACCCGGAGATGAGACATGTCAGGAGCGATCAGGACGTTCTTGCTTCAAGACATCAATCCACTTGCTTGCCCTCGTTGGGAAGCCGCGCCCTGCCAGTGGTTGTCGCGGAGCAGGAACCATGAGCTTCAAAGGGCAGGCGCAAACTGTAGGGGCCTGCTTATCGTCTCGTGTTTGAGTTCAATTGTTTGAAGGTCGGACTTGCACTTGCACTCGCACTTGCACTTGCACTTACAGCTGGAAGTTGCCTCCTGGAAGTAGTAGCACTCAGGGGCTCTTGCCAGGGTGACGATTTCTCAAATGGCAATTGCAATGGCGGGCTTCAATTGTCAATGGGAAAAGTTGTATTGGCGTAGGTCATTGTTATGGAAAATGATATGTACAAAGGGACGGAATGCCGCAGTGAATCAGAAGTCTCTCAGGATGGCAAGTTATTTGCGCGGAATCAGCTTCGATGCTTTGATTGAAATTGTTTGTCTGGGATATTGACCATAAGAAGTGATTGCGGCTCCTTGTGAAAGCATTGGAAAAGGCTCAATACAGGTAAGGATCTCAGTGCTCTCAATCGCATTGTCTGGCTTCTCGACAGGTGGGGTCTTATCAGTGCGATAAGCAATTCGCGGCAATGATAAAAGTCACGTGATATCAAGGGTGGCTCAGCAATTGACGGAGCCGGTCCGGAGTTGGCACGCCACGACTCTCATAGGCCGACGATCCGTCTGATGGGCCGGAAGCCGGGATATGGAGAACGAAAAGTGCGGAGTAGCTCGTCGTTGAAGATACCGGTACTCCGTACTCCATACTCGTTCTATGTTGCGGACGAGTGCCGATGATTGCATGCATCAATGGTCTCAGACTTGAGTCCCCTCACCCTTTTGAGGTTCCAGACTCGTGAGTCTGATCCATTCTCGAATTACGGAGTAGTATCGATCTGAAAGATACCTGCGCCTGCCGTGGGGGAGCATCTCAAGGGCCTGATCAGCGCACAATATCCGACAGATTTCTTGCTCGTATTGATGCCATTGATTCATGCAATTTGCGAGCGAGTCCCAAGATGACTCTCGGGGGGCCCGTCGCGACCAAGAGATTCCTCGGCCGGTGATTGGCCAGCCACGGCTCGCCGGTCTCCTTCCGTTGGAAAAACTTCCAAGTTAGACTTCAGCCTTGCCCTGGCGCTAACCAGAAAAAGACAAGCGTCGTGGCTCTAGCGGGTGTCCCAAGCCACCTGAAGTAGAGGAGACTTGCAGCAGCCACGAATCTACAGCATCAACTAAGGTACTCGAGACCCCAGCTGAGCCACATGCTCCCAAAAACGGACACGTTGAGGTTTTCCGCCGCCGCCCTGGGAAGGAGCGGGAAAGGCCTTTGGAAGGAAGGAACGCCTTGAAGGACAAGCACTGGACTCCAGGAAGGACAGACACGTGGAGACTCAGGGAGAAGCGACATTATCAATCAAGCATTGACGGCGGCCGGCAAAGAGCCTCCTCTTCTAGACACAACCTCTCCATTCTTCTCTCTCCTCTCAGGTCTTTTCTCCTCCTCCTTCTCCCCCCCCCTTCTTTCTTCATCCTCTCCTTCTCTCATTGGGACATTCCCTTGCGGGTCTGAGTCGCCATCCTGTCGAGCCTCCTGTTGGGTCCCTCCGCGCATACAGCAGGTCATCGTCACATCCCCCACAACCACGGCTTGTATCACGTCGGGGTGTGCTGTGGCCGCTCTCGGCGCATTCTACCGCCATGGACAACGCCTATGGACTCCCCATTGGCGAAGTCCTGGACAAGTTCCAGGTCGACGACCATAATGGCTTGTCCGATCGTCAGGTCCTGGACTTGAGGCAAACACATGGCCGCAATGGTATGTTGATCGATGGTCGTCTGGGGATTGTCTTCCAGCTGCCACTACTACCCCTCCCCCCTCCCCCACCGTCTGCGAGGCAGGGAGCCAGAACTCTCCGGTCGAATCTCACCCCTCCGCATGCAGTCTAGTGATCGTGGGCCTCTTCCGAACATCCGTGTTAACCAGTCAACGATAGCCATTCCCGAAGAGCCTCCTACCCCTCTCTGGGAGCTCATCCTCGAACAATTCAAGGATCAGCTGGTCATTATCCTGCTCGGATCTGCTACCGTCTCTTTCGTGCTCGCCTTGTTCGAAGACGAAGGTGGCTGGAGTGCCTTTGTCGACCCCATTGTTGTGAGTATCGCGCTCTCGAATCTTCCCCAGGCTGGCCCATGCGACAAATCACTAACTGGTGCCTCTTCCCTCCAGATCCTGACCATTCTTATCCTCAACGCCGTCGTCGGTGTCTCCCAAGAAAGCAGCGCCGAGAAGGCCATCGCCGCCCTCCAAGAATACTCCGCCAACGAGGCCAATGTGATCCGAAATGGCGGCCACGTCTCTCGCGTCAGGGCCGATGAGCTGGTGCCCGGTGATATCATTTCGATCGCTATCGGAGACCGCATTCCCGCCGACTGTCGCATCCTCAGCATCGAGAGCAACAGCTTCGCCGTGGATCAGGCCATTCTCACCGGCGAGAGCGAGAGCGTCGGCAAAGATTGCAAGGCGATCATCAAGGACGACAAGGCAGTCTTGCAGGACCAGGTCAACATGCTCTTCTCCGGAACCACCGTCGTCACGGGACGGGCCAAGGCCGTCGTTGTTTTGACCGGATCGAACACTGCGATTGGAGATATCCATGAAAGCATCACTGCTCAGATTTCCGAGCCCACTCCCCTGAAGCAGAAGCTCAACGATTTCGGCGATAACCTCGCCAAGGTCATCACCGTCATCTGCATCCTGGTCTGGCTGATCAACATCCCCAACTTCAACGACCCCAGCCATGGCAGCTGGACCAAGGGCGCCATCTACTACCTCAAGATTGCCGTTTCCCTGGGCGTGGCCGCGATCCCTGAGGGTCTGGCCGTTGTCATTACTACCTGCTTGGCGCTCGGGACCAGGAAGATGGCTGCTAAGAATGCCGTCGTCCGAAGCCTGCCGTCTGTCGAGACTCTGGGAAGCTGCAGCGTGATCTGCTCCGACAAGACCGGTACCCTGACCACAAACCAGATGAGTGTCAACAAGGTTGTCTACCTCAGCGAGAACGGAAGCGATTTGGTCGAACTCGATGTCGAGGGTACAACTTTCGCTCCCAAGGGCGCCATCAGACTCAATGGCGAGAAGGTTTTGGATCTTGCATCGACCTCATCGACTGTTCGTCAGATGGCCGAAGTCGCAGCCCTCTGCAACGACGCGCTTCTCGCATATGATGCCCGGACTGGCGTTTTCTCCAAGGTTGGCGAACCCACCGAAGGCGCGTTGAGAGTTCTCGTCGAAAAGATTGGCCCCTGCGCTCCGGAAGGCACTCACCCCGATGACTGTGTTCACTACGCCAGTGCCGAGTACGAACAAAGGCTGCCTCGTCTCTCCACTTTTGAATTTTCTCGCGACAGGAAGAGCATGTCAGTGCTTGTCCAGAACGGAGGTGCCAAGAAGTTGCTCGTCAAGGGCGCTCCGGAATCGATTGTGGAGCGCTGCTCCCACGCTCTCCTCGGTCCCAACGGTAGCCGGGTCCCGCTCAACGAGAAGCTCCTCGGACTCCTGTCCAAGGAGGTGGTCGAGTACGGAAACCGTGGTCTGCGCATTATCGCCCTGGCTAGCATTGACGACGTTTCCGAGAACCCCCTCATCTCAACCGCCAAGTCCACTGAGGAGTACACCCAGCTGGAGCAGAATATGACATTCCTGGGACTGGTCGGCATGCTCGACCCTCCTAGAGAGGAAGTGCCCCTTTCCGTTCGCCAGTGCAAAGAGGCCGGGATTCGCATCATCGTCATCACCGGAGACAACCGCAACACCGCCGAGAGCATTTGCCGACAGATTGGAGTCTTTGGTCCGCACGAGGACTTGACGGGCAAGAGCTACACTGGACGCGAGTTCGACAATCTGAGCCCCAGCGAGCAAATCGAAGCCGCCAAGAAGGCGTCGCTGTTCTCTCGTGTCGAGCCTGGTCACAAGTCTAAGCTGGTCGATCTCCTTCAGTCTCTGGGCGAGGTCGTGGCCATGACGGGTGACGGTGTCAACGACGCCCCTGCGCTGAAGAAGGCGGACATTGGTGTCGCCATGGGTTCCGGTACCGATGTGTCCAAGCTGGCTGCCGACATGGTTCTCGCCGACAGCAACTTTGCGACCATTGGAATGGCCATCGAGGAAGGCCGATCCATCTACAACAACACTCAGCAGTTCATCCGCTACCTGATCTCGTCCAACATTGGCGAGGTCGTCTCCATCTTCCTGACCGCCGCGCTCGGCATGCCCGAGGCGCTCATCCCCGTCCAGCTTCTCTGGGTCAACCTCGTGACCGATGGTCTTCCCGCGACGGCCCTCTCCTTCAACCCTCCCGACCACGGAATCATGAAGCGCCAGCCCCGCAAGAGGGACGAGCCCCTGATCGGAGGCTGGCTCTTCATGCGCTACCTGATCATCGGAACCTACGTCGGCCTCGCGACCGTGGCGGGCTATGCCTGGTGGTTCATGTACAACCCGGAGGGGCCGCAGATCAGCTTCAACCAGCTCTCGAGGTTCCACCACTGCTCTGCCGATTTCCCCGAGATTGGATGCGACATGTTCACCAACAACATGTCCAAGTCGGCCTCGACGGTGTCGCTGTCGATCCTGGTCGTGATCGAGATGTTCAACGCGATGAACGCGCTGTCGTCTAGCGAGTCCCTGCTCACGCTCCCCCTGTGGAACAACATGATGCTCGTCTACGCCATTGCCCTGTCGATGGCCCTCCACTTCGCCCTCCTCTACACGCCCTTCCTCCAGAGCCTGTTTGCCATTCTTCCCCTGAATGTCACGGAGTGGAAGGCGGTTGTCGTCCTCAGTGCGCCTGTCGTGTAAGTCGTCCACTCCCCACAGAATGTGCCTTAGAGATTCAGCATGCTAACGAGCCGATTTTAGTGTTCTCGATGAGATACTCAAGGTCATTGAGCGGCTATATTTCGTGCAGGAGAGCTCCGGGGAGCAATCCAAGGTGAAGAAGGAGCAATAGACGGTACAAGAGGGATAGAAGGAGGCATAAAGGATCTAAACATAAAAGGGGCCATCGGCGCCCAGCTAGATAGACGTTGTTTGACACTGTATGATACCTATACATTTGGGCCATGGGGGTCCATGAGATCCACGGATCCTATGAGGGACACCAAGCTAGATGCTAGATGGGAGGCCTCGAAAACAATACACGAAGCCAGACGAACGAAGAAGCCTTGGCATGGCTCTGAAGAAAGAAGCAGTGACTTAGATGGTCTTGAGGATGGAGATTTTGATTATTCCGATCAGCCACCCAAAGGCCCCAACACGGCGTGATGACGTCTATAGCCCTTGATTTCTACCGCCTTTCTCGTTTCTTCCAGGCTGTATACTCCATACACGTTGTTGATTTCCTCCGCCTTAATCCTGTCTGCCCTTGAGTAACCTCTTGGTGACCTTGTCCTTCTCGATGATGTAGACGTGAGCGCCCCAGCCGGAGAGCGCGTCTCTGTCCATGGCGTTGAGCATCGCCTGGGAGATGGTCTCGAACAGCGCCTCGGGTTCCTGAATGCCACAGCAATCGCATCAGCAACGTCTCTCGAGCGATGAAGACCAGCAGCGCCGCGAGCAGGCCCCCACATCAACGCGGGGCAAGACAAGAAGGGGGGCAGGCAGGCGGGCAGGCGGGCAGGCGGGCAAACAAACAAAATGAAGGGGAAGAGGAGGGGAGGGGAGGGGCAGCGTACCAGGTCGGGCTCCCACAGGGACTCGCACATGCCGAAGAGCTGCTCGGACGCGGTCCCGGAGACGATGAAGTCCTTTGCGAAGTCGATGCAACCGATGCTGTCGAAGCCGCAGATGAAGGGGGCCTTTGTCTTTGGGTCGAGCCCGGCGACGACGGGGGAGACGAAGTAGGGCCCGAAGCGGCGCTCGTAGAGGGAGGAGGAGACGAGGTTCGCGAAGGTGCGGGGCGCGATCTGGCGCTCCTCGCGCAGGCGGTACATGTTGACCTTGTAGCGGAAGAGGTCGCTGACGGTGCTGACGTCGGTGGCGAGGCCGGTGAGGCCGAGGAAGACGTCGTCGGCGTACTGGAAGATCTTGGGGAAGTTGTTGGAGACGGTGAGGGCCTGGAGGCCGAGGCGCAGATCGCAGGCGATGGCGACGCAGTCCTTGCCGACCATGGCGACGCAGGCGCCGCCGTCTGGGCGGAATGTTAGTGGTGATGGATGTTGGGCGTGGTCCGGGGACGGGGACGGGGACGGGACGGGACGGACTTATTGAGAATGGAGACGACTGAGCAGCGAAGATGTTAGCTGAGGTCTATGAGGAGGAGGGCGAGACATTGCGGTGGATGGTCGTCGTTGCGGGGGAAGGAGGGGATGGACAGGTAGGTATAGTATGGGGTGGTGCAGTCGTAAGCTGTTGGAGCTGGTGATAGCATCATCGGACGTACCATGGCGGTTTGAATGTGGATGCGGAGGGCTGCTGTGGGATGGAAGCGGGAGCGGGATGCAGAGAGGGCGACTGCGGTCGATGTCGGGGGAGGGAGGTTGCTTCGGTCAGGGCAATGCGTGGGATGACCCGAGGTCGAGCTGTGGTGGTGAGGCTGTCGATGGGCAGACGTCGGCGTTGTTGATGATGCATCAATCCATCCAGAGGCAGATGGAGTTGAGAGCTCAAGTCTCAATCCGTCGATAACATGATGGCCCGTATCAGCCCGCGCAATTCAATGTTGGCGGTGCTCCAGCTGCCACAAGGCAAACACGGCCTGGCGTGGCCACTCAATCGCGGTGGAGCTCGATTGGTCAAGGATGGATTGAATTGATTGGCCGGAACATCACGATGCGCCGGTTGCCGATGCGCTACAGGGTAGGTGCTGCAGGGTAGGTGATACGGAGTACAGGGTAGGTGGTCTAGGGTAGCCTCTTGATGGAACTTGTCAAAATCCCACATAGCACCTTATGTGATTGATGTCCCGACTGATGTCGACATCGCAGGGTTGCCTGCTGGAGCTGTAAGTGGCATTGATCCATCTTGCATCCATCATCAGTCTCAAGACCAGCATCACCACACAGCCGACTGCTCGCGCCACTCCTTTGACTCATGCCAGCATTGCTAATCAACGGATGGTGGAGAGGATCCCGTCAAACTCTGCAGTCTCTCAATCGCCACTGCGGCCCTTCCTTCAAGTTTCCAGAGCTCTTCTCTTCAGACCTCCACCCAAGCAACCCCCCACTCCCTGTACTACCGCAGGACTCACGCATTGCTCCACGGAGTCCATTTATGGAGTGTTGACGAGCTCGACATCGGCATCGCTTGAGAATCCCATCAATCAACACTCCTTCCCTGGATCCCGGCGCCCAGAATGTCTACCCACGTCGTCGTCATCTCGACCGACCTGCGCCGCGCAACCGTCAAGGTCTCCCCCGGCACCTACCTCTCCGACGTCCTCGAGCAGGCCTGCAAGAAGCTCAACGTCGACGAGTCCAAGCACATCTTGAGGTGACCCCATCTCTCTGTCGCATCGCCGCACACAAAAGACTTGATTGCTCACAGCCGCCGCCCCACAGGCATAAGCAGAAGACGGTCGACCTCTCCGTGCCCTTCCGGACTTCGGGCCTCGTCGCCGGCGCAAAGCTCGAGCTCGTCCTCAGGGCCAACACCCCGTCCGCCGTCCAGATCGCCCTGCAGGTGCCCCAGCCCGAGGCACGCGAGATCCCCGGCGGCCGCCTCATCAAAAAGTTCCCCGCCGACCTTCCGATATGGCAAGTCCTCCGGCAGTTCGAGAGCGGCGAGGCCAGCGCGGGCAAGAACATCAACATCACCGCCAGGGGCGTCGCGCAGACGGCCAACGGCGCGGGCTCTGGCGGCGGCCAGCTCTTCTACGAGACCCCCGTGCTCAACATCATGGGCAGGGAGATGTCCACGTTTGCGCAGTTCCAGAAGTCCATGTCCCAGCTGGGCCACAACTCGGGCAACGTGCTGATTCGCCTGTCGTTCCGGAGGACGGACCAGACGCTGTATGACGCCATGGCCGAGATGGGCCGGTTCTTCAAGGAGGAGGAGCAGCAGCAGCAGCAGGCGGAGGGGGTGGTGACTGGGCAGGGAGAGAAAGAGGAGGAAACGGCGCCGGCGCAACAGCATCAGCCGACAGTGGACGGGGTGGTCACTGGGGATCTGGCCCTGACGGACACACCACCAACCTCAGGAGAACCCCCTTCTGTCCAGGGCCACCAAGGGGCCACCCCTGAAGCTCCCGGTAACGCACACGACACGCCGCGCAGCGACTCCTCGCCCGCGCCCCAGAACCAGTACGAGCCCGTCGGGGTCTTCCTCGCGCCCTCCGGGTCCACGCCCGCCGCCGCCCTCGCCCCCGTCGAGGAGAACGACTTCACCCCGACCATCGCCCACGCACAGCTCCACCAGCAGCGCCTCCAGGACAGCTCGCGCAACAAGCGCCTGCCCTCGGACCGCGAGCTCCAGGAGAAGGAGGACCTGGAGCGCGCCCGCATCGCCGCCGTCAAGTCCGTCCTCGTCAAGGTGCGCTTCCCCGACAACACGAGCAGCGACTGGCAGGTCGGCCCCGCCGACACGGGCGCCTTCCTGCACGCCGCTGTGCGGCACGTCATGGCCTCGCCCGAGCAGCCCTTCCACCTCGCTGTCAGCGGCGGGGCCAGGACGGCCATCAAGGACGACGCGGACCCCCGGCGGCACGGCCTCGTCGGGGCGTACCGGTTCGCGGGCAGGGTGCTGGTCAACCTCGTCTGGGACGACGGCGTGCCGCCCGAGGTGCGGAGGAGGCCGTTCCTGAGAGGCGGCGTCGCGAGCCAGGCGCAGGCGGTCAAGGTGCAGGATATACCTGTATCCGCGGCGGAGGATGAGGAGCCGGACGGCGGCGCGGGCGGGCCGGCGGCGGCGGCGGCGAGCGGCAGGCCCACGAGGAGAGACGAGGGCGACGGGGCGGCGAAGAAGGTGCCCAAGTGGTTCAAGTTTGGAAAGAAATAGTAGACGCTTGATGGACCCCCCTCCAGCGCACGGTGTTATCTTCCCAGTGCCTTTTCCCACCCTTTTTTTTTCTTTGCATTGAGCGTTTCATTCATCTCACGGAGGTGGTCATGATTGAGATAGACTAATTACTACGAGTCCCTGATTCTTGACCACACGACTGACTCTAGGAAGCCCGATTTGTTCGAGAGGATCAATTCGCCAAGTCTAGTATCACAAAGGATATCAATCGGTCCAATTCGATTCCCAAGAACCCCCTCGGGAGTCAGGAAAAAAACACACAATGGTGTATGGTGGTGGTAGTAGGTAGGTCATGCATGGCATTCCCATCTGCAGCTACGGCCCCGTCTTCCAGGAGTCCGTTCGCCGCGCCCCCTCGAATCGACCTGATCCGCACGACGGCCGAATGCGCTCCATCCCCGTCGCGGCTTCTTTGATGCGCTTCCTGAGTTTTCCGGCTTTTTTGTTTCCTTTCATCTTGAATTGTCGTCGCGGTAGAAGGGCCGGCTAAGCGAGTCCCTTAGTGGGCGGCGGTGCGGCGAGACTCGGCGATGACGCGCTGGAGCTCGTCGACCTTGGCCTTGGCACGGCAAAAGGTTCCGAGCTACACGGGAGGGGGAAAAAATGTCAGTATCGGGGTTCGAGGGGGGAGTCGAGGTTCTATGTTCGAGGAATTGGGGATGTGTTGGGGGGCATACCCTCTTCTTGGCCAGCTTGCGGGCGCGCTTGTCCTTGCTGTTGCGGAGGAGTTCGATGACACGGCGCTCGTAGGGGGCGAGGCTGCAAAGAGAAAAAAAAAACACATGAATCAGTATCCCAGTCCCAAATGATTCTGCAATGACCTTTTTCCGCGCCATTCTTCTTCTTCTTCCGGGAAACTTTCGAGGCAAACTCACCCAGCAACCTCCTTGACGACCTCGCGGACGAAAGCAGTGCGCTTGCTCAGGTGGCCCTTGGTGCGGGAGACGCGCGCCTTGACGACGCGGGGGGTGACCTTCTATAAATCTCGCAAATTTTTTTCACAGCCAGTGAGAGGCGAGGCCAAACCAAGAACAACGTCAGCGTCCATCGTCTGCAGAATGGTAGAGATTGCGCAGAGATCCTCCACGAGGTGAGATCGCGAGACGTACGTGGCCCTTGTTGAGGCCGACGGCGAGGCCGGATCGGGGAGCAACTTCCTTGGCCATTGTGATGATGGGCTTCTTCGGGATCTTCGATATACCGAGGGAGAGGGGGTCGTCGACGGCGGTTGGCGGGTGGGTTGGGAAGGGAGCGAGAGAAAAAGTTTTGATAAAAAGATATCGTGGTTGTTTGGGAGGGTGGTGAGAATTCTCGGTGGGGTTGTGGGTCACGTGCGAGGGTAAGCGATGGCGGCAGAATCGGAGGCAGTGGCAGTGACCGAATTGGAGGCAGGAGCTGCGCAGAGTCGAAACGTGAAGGTGATTTGTCTCTTTTGTGGGGCTGGTGGTCGATTTGGCGCTAGTCCTAATTTGGATATCAAGCAATTGCTGACAAAGCAGATTCGATATTGTTTCGACAACTGCCGTCGCGCGATGACACTCATCTTGGACGTCTCCCTTGACCACGCTCGCACCGAGGCATCAATGCATTCGTCGATCAGACTATCAAGGGCCGATGCGCATCAGACGTCCTTTCTTGTCGGCACAGGTGATATCGAGCCTTCGTCTCCTTTCTCGGGAGGAACTCATATTCCGCGGGCAGGGAGAGCGCCCAAGGAAGACCTTGGAACATATGGCAGTCCGCGAGACGACCAGCTCTGCGCGAGTACTGCCTCCTACTCACAAGTGCCAATGGTCTCTCACGTCGTGCCCCTCGAGGCAAATGCCATGACGGCAATCGCAATTTGGAGGAGGCGCTCGGTGTGTCGATCACAGACTCTACTCGATCTTGAAACGGAAGGAGAGCCAATAGAACCGGCCCCTTCAGCATCTGTCCAAGGAGCGGGAAGCATCAACCGCAGGATGCGCGGACAATGGCAAGACACGCTCGAGGCGCAGTGCTGGCATCAATCGAATCCATAAGCTGAAGATTGGCAATCGACAGGGTAGGTGCCGGTGATGTTTGGAAGCCCCCAAGAGGGACCCTGGAATCCTTCCGCGGCGCCCTCTCATGCCACCCTTGAACAGGTCGTGTCATCCATGGAAAAGGGGCAAACAACCCGCGTCCCGTATCAGACATTGGGCATACCACCACCCCCGGCACCTTGTCTTGGAAGCAAACAACATTTACTTCCTTTTTCTTCTTCTTCTTCTTCTACTACTACTACTACTACTCCTGCTACTGCTACTGCTGCTACTACTATTACTATTACTACTACTACTACTACTACTACTACTACTACTACTACTACTACTACTACTACTACTACTACTGACTGCCACTCACTCGCGAAGGAGGACATTCTTCTGCAGGTCATCTCGTCTTTCCAATATCCTTTTCCACCTCGCATCACGCACAGCATCGCTTCCCGTCCCGAGACACACACACACACACACAAGAAAAGGAGAAGGAAAGAAAGAAGAAGCAAGAAAGAAAGAAAGACACAGTTCTTCCATCCACGACCCACTCTCCATCAAAATGCAGCTCCAGCTCCTCTCGCTCCTGGCCCTCGCGTGCGGCAGCGCGTCCGTGTCCGCCATGTCCTTCGCGGGCCTGGCCTACCGCCCGACGTACGACATGGTGGCTATGGCCGAGGCCAACAACTGCACGTTCCCCGCCCACTTCCGCATCCACGACTTCATCGGGACGACGTCCGCGGCCGGCGGGGCCAACGCGAGCGCCCCCCTGGACGCCTTCAACTTCAAGTTCGAGGACGACAAGACCGGCGCGCGCACCTTCTGCCAGTGGAACGCGAGCTCCGTGTCGAGCACGCCCGCGGGGCTGACGCCGCGCTTCTCGTGCGAGGACAGCAACGTCAAGTTCATCTGGGAGGACGGCCAGCGGGAGCTCACGGGCATCGAGCGCATCTGCCCGGACCAGCAGAGCGGGTGAGTCTTTCCGGGCACGAGCTTTTCAAACCCCCCCCCTCCCGGGTTCCCTACTCCGAATGAACAGTTTTCCGAAAGACCTGGCTGACCGATGGTGTTCTGCAGAAAACCGGGTGCGGAGGTCTCGGGCTCGGTCAAGCTCTTCCTGACGTGCTCGGCCCGCGGGATCTGCACCGCCAACTCGACCGATGTGGAGGGGACATACTACAGCCTCGGGCCCGTCTTGGACCCGACGTCTACGTAAGGTCAAGGACTTGAGTTGCGGGTTTTCCTTTCGAGTCCCTGTGGGCTCTTATACGAGTGTCAGCGTTGATCTGTTCTTTGGGGGTTCGGGGACAAGGGGGACGTGACGGGCCGAGGCAACGCCATGGATGGGATCGTGTTTTCCTGGGACTGGAAGTTTGGCAATTTGATCCATAGCATAATGACCGGAGCAAATCCACGGCGATGGGCTGGTGACGCTGCCGATGCTTCCTCCCTCCGGGGGCCTCAGAGTGTGGGGTGATGGACATAGCTGGAACTGAGCTGACGCTCTCCATCATGGGTTGATTTGATGGATCAATCTAGACCCACGATTTGAGGAGCAGCCGGAACGATCAATCAATTGATCCATTGATCAATGCATCAGGCAAATCAAATCAAATCGATCAATTGATCGGGCTCCTGTTAATCCTCCATCAAGGAGGCCTCGCCCAACCCCAGAGGATCCCCAGGCAGCCTCCAGGGGATCCCAGCAGCTGAAGAGGCCCTAAAGCGACCCCCAGAGCCGCTGTACATACCCGTGCGAGCCCCTGTAGCGCCGTCGCCGTGCGCTAAGCCCGGTCCGGCCAACAGTGTTGAATCCAAAGTACGGAATACAGGGTAGGCTCGATTGAAGCTGGATCGATCCATTGTGATGTCACCGAATCCCAGAGCCAGACGGTGCGAGCTTCAATGTCTCGTGATCTTGACTTCCTTGCCCCCTCACCTCCCCGTCCTTGAGACCAGCTCATTCGACCAGAGAGCGGAACAGGGCTTCACACCTGTCTCTCTCTCTCTTTGACGATGGCGCACGAGCGTCTTCCGTGTCATGCGGCCTCCGACAAGCTCTCTCCACTCCTCTCGCTGCTGCTCGGCCGATAATCAGCGAGGGCGCGGAAAGCTCGCGAGGCGAAGACGACCGACTGAGCTCCCCCAAGCGTTCGGCTCCAGACTGTACGAAGACTACTACATGAAGCTACCTTTTTCGCAATACCTTGTTGCCTTTGGAGCCTCTCAAGGGCTAGATGTCCCGAGCTGTTGAGGCCGACCTCAGAAAGCTCCCCTGCTCGAGAGAAAAGCAACCGCCGCGATGATCTTGTCCGTCGTCCTCCACGCTCTGCTCGCCCAGGCGAGCCAGGGGCCACAGGAACCGCTCATGAACCACGGCCGCCCGGACGCGAAGGCTATCAGCACGCCGCTCTTCGCATCCCTCGAGCGGCTCGCCAGGCTGGTCGACACCACATACTGTCTCGGGAGCACGGGCATCCACCGGCCCTTCGACTGCCTCTCCCGATGCAAGGAGTTCCCGGAGATGAGGCTGGCCACCACGTGGAGCACGGGCATCCTTTTCGGCGACAATTGCGGCTTCATCGCCGTCGACCACAGCCGCGGGCAGCAGCAGTGGCCTGGCCCCGGTCCTGGTCCTGGAGCCGGGCCTGGCTCCGGCCGCGTGGCAGACGCGCAGGGCGCCATCGTGGTGGCGTTCCGCGGCACCTACAGTATCGCCAACACCATCTACGATCTCGCGACCCTGCCGCAGAAATACGTGCCGTACCCGTCGCCCGACCACGGCGGCGGCGGCGCGCCGCCCGACAAGCCCTCGCACTCGTGCGACAACTGCACCGTGCACATGGGCTTCCTGCACTCGTGGCGCAACGCGCGGCGCGTCGTCCTGCCGGAGCTGAGGCGCCTGCGGGCCGCGCACCCGGGGTTCCCCGTCCACCTCGTCGGCCACAGCCTCGGCGGCGCGGTCGCGTGCCTCGCGGCGCTCGAGCTCCGCGTGTCCCTCGGGTGGGAGGACGTGTGGGCGACGACGTTCGGGGAGCCGCGCGTCGGCAACGGCCAGCTCGCGCGGTTCGTCGACGACGTGTTCGCGCTCGGCGGCGCGGGCGAGGGCGCGGACCCCGAGCGCAGCAGGTACCGCCGCGTGACCCACGCCGGCGACCCCGTGCCGCTGCTGCCGCCCACGGAGCTCGGGTTCCGGTCGCACGCCGGGGAGCTCTTCATCGCCAAGGCGGACCTGGCGCCGGGGGAGGGCGACGTCCTGCTGTGCGCCGGGGACGAGGACCCGCGGTGCAGCGCGGGCGCCGACGAGAGCGTCGTCGTCCGGGACGCCCTGGGCCGCCTGTCCCTGTTCGCGCGCGCGGGACTACCAGCACCGGCCCCGGCATCGGCACCGGTGTCGCTGGACGAGGACCCGGCCGGGCTGGGCGCGCAGCGGTCGTGGGGCCTGCCTGCGCGGTTGAGGCTGTGGCAGATCCTGTTTGCCCATCGGGACTATTTCTGGCGGCTCGGGCTGTGCATCCCAGGCGGGGATCCGTCGAACTGGGGACGAGCCCCAGACGCACCCAAGTCGCAAGAATAGACCGGGATCAGAGGGATTGTTTTGGATGCCGGGCAATCGTGGAAAGCTCAGCAGGCGGTACGGAGTATGGAGAGATGTTCTGTAAGCATCGGCGGTTCTCGAGAGGGAGGGCGCGGCTCCATCTCGTCCACGAAGGCGGCGCGGATACGCAAACCAACGGATCTCATGTACGAGTATCCGCCGGGGGAGGCCAGACACCGCACAATAACACGGACATGTGCGTCTTTATACCGGTAGGCATTGATGTTAGGTACTCCGTACGGAGCATGCACTCGTACGGGTATGTACAAACCAGGTGCGATCTCCAGCGGATTCTCACCATACATAGATCCGAGCTCGGCCGTGCTGCATCCGTCCTCCGTATATACTCCATACAGGTACTCGTACATGTAGCCCTGCGTAAGCACGCCCACGATCCACGTGATACCCATCGTGATGCATAAGCTGGAGGGGCAAAAAAAAGGGGGGGGGGAGAAAAGGGGAGAAAAAAAAAGGGGGGGGGTTCCCGGACGCTGGTGCTTGTACGGAGAGCTCGTACTGTACTCGTCAGTGCTTGGTGCGTGATCGCAGGCCGTATGGGCACAGTGCGAGATTTCAACTCGTCACGCGAGCATTTTCCGCGTCCACGGGCCTCCTTGAGCGCTGGCCGGCGACGCAACAAAACTCGGCAAACTCGGCGACGAACCTCATACTACGGAGTATGAGAAGTGATGGCTTATGTATCATGTCCAGAGGGAGCCGGGTCGAGGATATGATATGGGTATGGGGACTCGCTCATGATGGTACCGGTAGAGCCCGAGGTGCTGCCAGCTCGCAGGTGGACTTCGGCAGTGACATACATAGAGGTACGGAGTACGGAGTAGATACATACTACTCCGTACATACGGAGTACAGGTTGTCGTCCTCGTGCCGCCGTGCTCGAATCGGACTGCGCGCGCCTCGAGGGGATGCCCAGTCGGGACGGGGAGGGGTTGTCCCTCGCAGAGCCCAACGGCGGGTGACGAGGCCACGATGGATGGATGGGTGGATGGATCCTTGGGTAGATCCAATACAAGAGGGTGGCAGGCAGGCACTCGGCTGGCAGCGTCATCCAGTGTTGAGGCTTGAAGCTGCCCAGAAAAGCCGGCCCCCTGAGGCGGGCCACAATGAGGGGAACCAGAAGGGAAAAAAAAAAACAAGCGTGCACCTGCTGATTGACCATCAGGACATCGACAAGCTCTGGGAGTGTCCATCTCCGAGCTCTACTCGTATGTGAATGTAGCCGGCAATATCACGACATGGAAGGGGGACGGCTCGAGGAGACAGGGCCGGACGGTGCTCGTCACAAGCTCCCATGCAGTGCGCGCTCCCACGATCCAATCCGCACGAGGCATCGCCGTCATCCGAGCCAGAATCGGCTAATGGCGGGGCTGCATGCGCTCGCGGTCCCCATTCTCGGTATTTTTCTCAGGTTTTCTCTCGACCATTTTTTTCTCCCTATCTTTTCTTTTCTTCCGTCCTCCCTCCCTGGCCCTCCCCTTCTACTCGTAGAGTGTATATCAATGTATGTATGTGCCTCTGCGCGAGAGGGGGGGGGGGGGGGGGGGGGGGGGGGGGGGGGGGGGGGGGGGGGGGGGGGCAGAAGAGGGGAAGAGGGGTGGATCGGGAACCCAACGATGCGTGAGGAACCTGACGGACGAGTGCAAATTTTTCCCCCCCGTGCAGTCTTTCCCTCCTCGGGCTGATTGCTCTCGGGGCGGTGGTTCCCAGCACATGCGAGGAGAGAGAGAAGCTGGGAGGTTCGAATTCCTACGAGTACTACAGGTACGAGTACTAGCAGTACTCCGTACTCCGTATCCACTGATCCAGTTCTCGTCGACGTCGCTGGTGGGGATCCCGATCCGTGCCTCGATGGGTGTTGGTCAGATGGGGACCTCACCCCTCTGCCTCGTCGAACTCTCTTGAGATTGAGGTCGAAATTAAGGATCAATCCTTGGACTGCAAGCGGCGCTCTGTCTCGTGCTCGTACACAGATCGGATACTCGTACACTGATCAATCCTTTTGTATCATACGGTGCGCGGCCTGGCTGAGATTGATGTGCTCACTGATCCATCCATCCACCGTCTGCAACAGGTGATTAGCACTCGTACATACGACCTACTACCAGTTACCAGTACGGACTCGGAGTACGGGCATTGCTCCTCAGATAAAAAGGGGACTGACTCACCAGGGAAAACAGCCGCGTCCCGTCGCTCACGTTGCTTTTTTCCGCCTCGCCACGCGCGCTGCCTCCTCGCCGTCCGAGGTATTTCTCGCATCCGCAGCGGCCATTGAAGAAAAAAAAAAAGGTGAAAAAAAAAGGTGAAAAAAAAAAAAAAACCACTTGACGTGCGAGGGCCATTCCGTGCACCTCCTCGCACCGTCTCTCGCGCAACCGCAAATCCCCGAGTCGACTCGAGCTTCGAGTTGCTGGCACCAAAAGGGATAATTGATCTCTTGAAGACGGCTCAGCTCTTTCTTAGTCAGCAGCGATGTCGAGGAAGGCGCTGCTCAGGGGTGTGAATCGGAAGCGAGAGCACCTTCCGCAGCTCGGAGCAGCCTCGCTGATTGGTCCCAGGTCCCTCCAGTCTTCTCTCCTTCCCCCCCGGGGCCGGGGCCCTCGTCGAAGGCTCGACTCACCTCCCGCGGTTCAATCGCCAGTGCTCTTTCCCTTCTCTCCTGCGAGATTAGTATGTACCTTGTTGCCCCGCCCGCCTTTTTGTCTCTACCGCTACATTATTGTCTTGTCTTGCCCCGTAAAATTGTGATGGGGGTAGGCGCGGACAGGACGCCTGGCGTTCCTCCCTCCGTGCCTCCGGGCCTTCCCACCGCGGTTCGATGTTCATGTCACAAAGGGGATCGGCCGCCTTGACAGTGATACTAGCAGTAAATTGCAATCTCGCATGCGGGCCGTGGAATGCAAATGCCAATCACTTCTGTTGCAAGCCATCGCAGAGGTACTCTCCGTAGGCACGAAACGGGAGATGAGATGCAGTGGCAGACTCAGTACGGAGCAGTATTAGTACCTGAGGTCTCCTGTTGGAGCATGTGGTATGTGACGGACGAGAGAGCAATCGGCTGAGGCAAGTCCAAGCTGTTAGGAGGGACCTGGACGTCTGTTCGCCAAAGACCATCGGCACGGAGCTTGAGGTACAATTGATTGATCAAGTATCTTGTGCGTGGGAGGACCTGCCCGCGCGGATCAGCCAGGCAGCCCGTCATGGTATCTCTGGCTCGGGGGGGACCTCAGCACCCCAGTTGCCGAACCAACCACTGGGCAAGGCTCTGTGCCCAGAAGAAGTTGGCAGCACTGGTACCGCGGTAATCGGATGGTCATCTCGGGGCAGGTACGGAGTACTGATTGCGTTGATCCTCGTACCGGCCTGCGTACCCGCTTATCTTGAGTCTGTGAGGTTGCCCGCGGGCATGGGATAGCAGGGTTCCCAGAGGTGGGGGTGGAGGTACCACGACACTACCTGCTCATGGCATCCCTGAGGCTGGGGCCCCCGTTAGTGAGGGTACATTTGATTGATACAGGTACCTGACCTCAGGCTGGCGGAAGGTGCCATGCTCAGGTCAATCGATCCATCCATCCATCCATTGATCCATCCATCAATCAGTCAATGCAGTCAAATCGATCAATCAATCAATCAATCAATCAATCAATTGATTTGATCCATCACTGATTGATCCTGTGACTCGACACTCGCGCCCCCCCCGCGGTCAAAGGCCCCAAAAAGGCCCTGAGGCAGCCTCTGGTCTGCCAGGCTCTTGGGGTGGCAGGCAGCGGCCCCCCTCCCAATGGACTTGATGGATCCTGGATCCCCCTCTCCCCGCCTCTTCCAGGTCATCATACCGAGCAGCCCGTGGGCATAGAGCTGTGCTGGACTTCCAACACTTGGTCAATACAGGTACCTGATAGCAGACTCAGCGTGCAGGCTAACCTGTACTCATCCTCTCGAAACCTGACGCTGCCAGCAAATCAACTCGAACCTGCACCACAAATCCCACCTCTACTCCGTACATACTCCGTACATACAGAAAGAGACCGCCAGAGCCAATCCGAGAGCCCAAATCCACAAGCAAAATATAAACACCCGTTCTTCGCCCCATCCTCAACACCTCAGACACTCCCGCATCACCACCACCACCCTTTTCCGCCTACGATCGAGCTCTCGCGCAACCCGACCTTTTCCTTTTCTCTCTCTCTTTCTCTTTCTCTCTCTCTCTCTCTTCTCTCTCTTCTCTCTCTTCCTCCCTTCCCCTACAGCAACACAACTTTCCACGACCCTCCGTAATATCTCCCATTAATTTTCCTTCAGTATATCCAACATGGCCACCGAGGTGAGTTTTCCCTTTTTGTCTTACGTTGCGTGCCGCGGCGACCTGCTTTCCCTCCTCCTCCTCCTCCTCCTCCTCCATCTCCTCACCCACCGCCGCCGCTCTCGCCCACCGCTCGGCGACGGGCAGGCGGGAGAAGGGAGAGAGAGAGAGAGAGAGAGAGAGAGAGAGAGAGAGAGAGAGAGAGATGCGAGTGCGAGCGAGCGAGCGAGCGAACATGAGCCAGAGCCAGCAGAGCCAGAGCCAGGGCCCTCCGCCTCCTCTTCTGCCCCTCTCTCTCCCTCGGGCCGCCCAGCCTGTCCTCAACCCTCGCAGCCCTTCAACCAGCTCTTCCGCCATCATATCACGACTCGTGCAACGTCATTTTCGCGCCGCCTCGCCCACTCCAGCTCCTCCCCCCGGCGCCCCGGGGGGGAAGAGGGGGGGGGGGATACCGGGCGATTTGGCCCAGAAAATGACACACATGCCCCTGATGCCCTCCCCCTCGACCTCACTGCCTATGCTTCGCTCCGCAACCCCCTCTTTGCTCTCTTCCGCCCATTCTGCGCAGTTGCTGACAATATTCTCTCTTGCAGCGTGAAAGGTTTGTCCAGACAACTGGCCCCCCCCGTACCCCGCCAACTCCTCTTTCTCTCCCTCTCGATGACGAAGAAAAATACACCAAGAAGAAGACGAGCACAATATCTCCCTCACATCCCATCATTTGCCTCTCCTCCTCATGTGGTCTCCCCTCTCTGCCTTGCGGTCCTCCTGGACTTCCTTCTCCTCCACTTGCATCCTTTCTCCCCCTCTCCGTTCTTCCCGGCTCCCCCCCCCTTTCTCCTTTTTTTTCATGGGCTCAAAGGATCTGACCGAATTTCCTCTGATACAGCAAGACCTTCATTGCTCGCCTCTGCGAGCAGGCCGAGCGCTACGATGAGATGGTTGAGTACATGAAGGCCGTCGTCGCCCTGGGTGGCGAGCTCTCCATCGATGAGCGAAACCTCCTCAGCGTCGCCTACAAGAATGTTGTCGGTACCCGCCGTGCTTCGTGGCGAATTATCTCCTCCATCGAGCAGAAGGAGGAGTCCAAGGGCTCCGACAAGCACGTCTCCACCATCAAGGAGTACCGCGCCAAGATCGAGGAGGAGCTTGAGAAGGTCTGCCAGGACGTCCTCAACGTCCTCATCGAGAGCCTCATCCCCAACGCCGCTTCTGGCGAATCCAAGGTCTTCTACCACAAGATGTAAGACTCCTTACGCTGACCCTGGGCACCCCCCCCCCCCTTTTCCCAAAAAAAGAAAAAGAAAAGAGAAAAAAAAAGGATAAAACAGCAAGAAAGAAAAAGAGAAGGAAAAAAAACTTGGCGCCCAGGGGTCATACCATTCCGTCCTGACGACAATACTAATTCCTCGTTTTAGGATGGGTGACTACCACCGCTACCTCGCCGAGTTCGCCTCCGGCGACAAGCGCAAGAGCGCTGCCACCGCCGCCCACGAGGCTTACAAGGTACGATATCGCAGTGGGGATCCCCATCCCGCTGGCGCTCGAGGTGTCATGGCTCGGATGCTAACGCTCGATCCCAACAGTCCGCTACCGACGTCGCCCAGACCGAGTTGACGCCCACCCACCCCATCCGCCTTGGCCTGGCCCTCAACTTCTCCGTCTTCTACTACGAGATCCTCAACTCTCCTGACCGTGCTTGCCACCTTGCCAAGCAGGCCTTCGATGACGCTATTGCCGAGCTCGACTCGTTGTCCGAGGAGTCGTACCGCGACAGCACCCTCATCATGCAGCTCCTACGTGACAACCTCACCCTCTGGACCTCGTCCGAAAACGGCGACGCCGAGGCTGCTGGTGATGCCAAGAAGGAGGAGGGTGAGGCCGCGAAGCCCGCCGAGGAGGAGGCCAAGACGGAGGAGGAGCCTGCCGCTGCCTCCTAAATCCGCTAGTCCTGACATTTGCCAAAAGTTTCTCGGCGTATTGGAACCGAGGAGTGCTTTTTACCTGACTAGGTGCTCTCGCCTACCTCCAGATGATGGGGCCCTCTTGTGGCTCCTCCGAATGCTGCTGGGGGCTGGCTTGGGTGGTGTGGCACCGGTAAGGGCACGCTGTGCGTTGCTTCTGTGGCGGCTGGCTGGCTGGATGGACGGATGAACGAACGGGCACGGAATGGACTGGATGGAGACGGGAACCAATGGGATTCAGAACGTCGGCTTGGGACGGTAAAGACGAATCGGCGGGGGCGTGCCTTTTTCCCTTCTCTTCGCGATGCGTTGTCTCCGCCTCCCTTGTTTTTTTCTCCATCCGGGGAGTGGCTGTTGTCTGATGGTTATCGAGTGGATGACGGCCTTTGCCTAAGCAAAAAAAAAAAAAAAAAAAAAAAAAAGATGACTTTATGATTCCCTTGCCCTGCCTTCCACCCTTGCCCCTTTCCTCCTCCCCTGTCGATACCTTTTTGTCCGTTGGTGCCCCTCTGGCGCTGGACCCCTCCTTGATATTCTGTTGTTTCTTGCTTTTTTTGACAACTATCTAGTTATTTGGTCTGCTAGACCCTTATGGAAAATGTTTCTCTATATTGTTTCGTTCCGGGGTGTGAGGATGTAAATTGCGGTGCATGATGATGATGGTGATGGGAGGGGAGGGGAGCGGAGGGGAATGAAAGTGAGCTCGATCTGAACAGGGGTTGACGGGACTGCTTGACTGGTGTTTACCTAGGCAGCGTCTTGTAGAACACCTGCCCCCGGATGAGCAATACAGTAGAGGCGATGTCCGTGGGCGAAGCGATGTCCTTTGGGGGGTCGTCTTGAACGTGATATGCTGGGGGGAAGTACATGTACGGGGGAGGCTGGATCTCGTGATCTCGAGGGCAGCATGGGAAGGCGATATCTTGTGGGGGGCATGGAAGGGATTGGTATCCTGGTGGCGATGATTTGGGGGCGGGATGGAAGTGATGGAGAGGCGATGGATCATTGTGGGAAGAGTGTGGTGAGCAATGGGTATCTTGGATGCGATGGATGCTTATGGAAGTTTGTGGGAAGTTCGTTGGAAGCAATGAGTATCTAGTCGGAGCGGCGGGAGAGTGGGTGATGGTGAGGGGGTGGAAACTCTTTACTTGGGGGTGCTTGCTGGGTATTGGATTTGAGATGCTGAAGAGATATGTGTAGATGCTGAATGGGATCATGGGAAGGCATATGGGTGCTCGGTTGGGTTGTGGCTCCGTGGGAGGATGAGGGGCCTGGGAGGCGCCGGCGTGGGGTCTCCAAGTTGACCTCACAGAAGGGGATACGTTAGTATTGATGTACAGAGGTCGATGCTATATCTCGGCCGACGTGCTTTGACCCCGTCGAGGAATCCGTGTGGACTGGTCTGCCCGAGACATGCTGCGAAGCACTATATTGCGTGATGCTGTTGGGGACATGGTTTGGCCGTCAGACCTTTCGATGGGTGTGGCGCTGGGGGACTGGCTGCTGGGTTTCTGGTGAGTACACTCAGTCATACATCACGAAGGTCTGGTGAATGTACATGCGCGTGTTCCTTGCTGCTCGTCTGCCGTGGTGGAAGGACGGGACCGGGTCCGGCTTGGAGGTGAGAGACGCGGGGATGGGCTGGAGTGGTGTGTGTGCTCGGCGGGTTTGTTTCACATGTGTCTGGGGTGGAGCGGACGGGGGACTCAACTGCTTCCGTGGGCTTGGGTGCTGAGGGGATCGTTGGGGTGGATCATGCGGTAGATGTGTGCCTTGGAGGACTGTGTGTTCCCGGGGGGGGGGCAGGATGTGGGCTCGAAAGGGGTTGCTGGAGAAGGAGGCTCTCTATCACGAAGGATGCTTGCACGGGGTAGGGAGGCCAGGACTTTCCGTGCCGGGATGGGATGGGCGGATGTTGTACGCGATGGCTGATGCGAGTGGTGCCGTGTGATATCTCCACGTTCTGCGTGTTGGATCAATGTTATTGGGGGGGGCCGAGATGTGATGCCTCGTCTAGCATCGCGATGTCGTGCCTTGTCCTGCTTCCGACGATGGGCGTTGGGATATAGTAGCTCCTCGAGGGACTGCCCCTATCCAGACGCTTGCCTGCCTGTCCGCTCCTATGGTGTTCAGAGTGGAGCGGCAAGGGACATACTCTGGATGACGAGCAGTGAGCGGGGATGCCTCCCCAGGACTGCCTCGTGTCGGGGTGCCTTGGCCATGAGATGGCGGCATGCGGGAGCATCACGGCCCCTCTGCCCAGCAACAGGGTCGTCGGCCCCTGAGCCGGTGCGACTCTTCGTATTGATGTATATATGAAGGCATGGGCAGCACAGGAGCACAACATGCACATACGAGGGTGCTGACGATGGGACTGGACACACCGGGACCAAACGTGACACACTTTGGGCCGGACGACCCAACAAGCACATCACGCGTCAAGCCCGCAGGTTCATCCATATTCTCGAGTAGAGCGAGCGAAAATCGTCTCGGATTTCAGAAAAGCAACGCTATGTATGTATGCTGCGTGATCGGTAATCGTGGCCAATTTCCCGCTCCCAACCGGCCTTCATCCTCATATGATATGAATCTAGATGGAAAAAGAAAGATCTCCGAAAGGGAGAAGACGTGAAAGAGCAAGACATGAAATGAGGCGAAGAAAAGAAAAGAAAAAGAGCGCAGGGCTCTGTGGTAATACAAATGAAGAAGCAGAGAGCATCGGCTCTGTTGTAGTAACAAAAACGAAGAAGTAGAGCGTGAGCTCGGCAATGATGGCATGAAATAGAAAAACATGAAGAGAATGAGCTAGTAACACAAACGGAGAAGTGCGGCATGAGCTCCGCGATGATAGCACAAGGAAGAAGAAGAAGAAGAGGAAGAGAAAGAAGAGTGAGCATCGGCTCTGTGGTGGAGCGGATTAGGTGGATCGATGGATTGGAAAGGCGTACGGGTCCCCGGCTGCCGAGCGTCAAGCCCGGGCGAAGCGGGACGTCAAGTATAGTCATGAATGGTATGATCGGAACGTAAGAGAAAGAAGAAGCTGAACTTTGGAAATGCAGATGCCTCGCTGTCGTGTTGTCGTCGGTCGTGGTGAGAGTGGTCATCGTGGTCGTGGGGCTTGGGGAGTGAAGAGTTGTGGCAGCAACTTGGTTGCTAAGGGAGGATTCGTGGCGGGGCTTGTTAAAAAAAAAAGGGGGGGGGGTGTAGGTATCAGAGGGACGACGTGGGGTCATGGAGAGTGCGAGCCGAGCAGCCTCCGCGCCCGCAGGAGCCGCGCCTGCGTGTCCAGCAGCTTGAAGCGGCGCTTCCCGCCGGTGCCTGCGCCGCCGCCGCTGTCCTCCTCGCCCGCGCCGGAGCCCATGTGCGGGCTGCTCGTCTCGCGTCCCGGGCTGCCGCCGAGCCCGAGCCCGAGGCCGAGGAGCATCATGGCCTCGTCGTGCTCGAGGGGCGCCTGGTCCGGGCGGAGCATGTGGTACATGCTGGTGCGGCAGACCTCGTCGTCGGCGTCGGTCTCATCCGCGCAGCTCATCGCGGATGCGGTGCCGGCGGACGTGGTGGGCGCGCCGTGGGCGCAGACGCCGCCGCGCCTCCGCCGGCCGGGGATCTTGCTGGTCATGCGGCTGAGGAACTTGCGGCCGCGGGCGAGCGCGGCGAGGGTCTTGCGCTGGAAGGCGGACGAGCCGGGCCCGGAGGTGCTGGTGATGGTGGTCGAGATGGTGGTGGTGGTGGTGAGCGAAGGGGGGGAGGGGTAGCTGGTGCAGTCGTCGGGGAGGGAGGCGGAGGCGACCTCGCTGCGCCAGATGAGGATGCGGGTGTGCTTGGAGGAGGAGATGAGCGGGTTGAAGCGGTATATCTGATCGAGGCCGTCCATTTTGAAACTCTGTTGTTGTTGTTGTTGTTGTTGTTGGTCTCGAGGTGCGCCTTGTTCTTCCTTTGGTGGTCTGGGGCCGATTCTGGTGGTGCCTGCGTTTGTTCGTGGTGGTTCTTGGTGAAGATGTCCCGAGTCGGCCTCGCGCGGTGGCGGCTGCGGTTTGCTTTGATGTTGAAGATGGCTGCTTGGTGCGTGGCCTTGTCGTGTGAGAGGGAACTGTAAGTGGAGGTGGTGTGTGTATGTGTATGTGTATGTGTGCGAGCGGGTGTGGTATGTATGTATGTATGTATGTATGTTTATGTGGAGAGAAGAAAGGGGGGGGGGGAGGGGGAGATAGAGAGTCGATGCGACAGAGATTCTGCAAACGGCCTGAGTGGGTGTGTGCAGGGCCGTGAAGCACGAGGTCGAGAAAAGAGTCGGATCGGATGTGATATGACGGATGAGCCGGCGTCAAGGAGATTCACTGACGATGCGTCTGGTGTGACGTTGGGGGCCACCGGGCGATCCTGGCTGAATGAGCGGCCGCGGGTCGAATAGATATCAGATATTGGTGCTCTTGGCTTCGAATTCTCAGCCTCGATTTTCTCTTTTTCCCTGTGTTGCTAGTATCTTGTGCTCGCGGGACACCCTTTTCCTCTTTCTCTCTCGCAGAGATCTCTTGCTGTATGTATGTATGTATCCGAAAACCAGTAAGGCGAGGCGGAGAGCCGGCTTCAAGCAATGATATGTATGCAGTGATGCAATGTCATGCAAATGTCATGTCATGTAGAGTCAGAAGGAAAGTCGTGCCTCCAATCGAAGATGTGGCCACAGAGCTAGTAGGTACTCGCGGTAGTGAGAGAGGGGGAATGACGTCTGGTCGAGATATCCTGCTGCCCACTGGTTCCTCTTCTTATCCTCCCCAAGACCCTTTATATCCATCGATCGATGGCTTGCCCATGATGAAGCCGCCGTGAGGGCGAGCTTGGACCCTCGAACCAATATAGCCATGTCCATTTTTTAGCCCTTTTTCTCTTCTCTCGTCTCACGCCATGTATAGTAGATCTCCCATGCTAGCCTGGATGAGGCGCCTATGAATGGATCAAGGAGATCGATATCACAAGTTCCGGACCAGGACAACCGGCTGTCAGTGGTGTAGATTGACGCTGCCAGGGGGAACGCAAAGGGATAGATCATACTGGCACGGTGCTCTCGAGGCTTCCAGGGGGGTGGAACTAAAGAAAGAAAAAGGAAAAAAAAACAAAAAAGGATGAGCCGGGGAGGAACGTGCGTCTGTTCGTTTCTTCGCCTGTCTCTTCTTCCTGATCCTCGACCAAAAGCCGCCGCGCCCATGTCCGCACAGAGAGGCAGGCCAGGAAAGGCCAGCGTCAGGATGGAGTTATACGCGGTGGTGCAGTCCGTTCAGCCCCCCCGGGCCCCGCTCCATGCCGATGCACATGCACGAGCACTATTTCGAGTACTCGTACCTGTACATATGCATTGGAATGGATGCAATGCAGCCGCGGAGTGGTGGAGGCCCGGGGCGCTCGAGCCCGCCTGGTGATTGGAGGAATCGGGCTGCGTTCGGCATGGGAGGCGACGCTGAGGGCTGGGCAAGTTGGCTCTGTACTGGTACTCCGGACACGCACGAATGCTGTGCTTGTTGCCTGCACGTTGGATTGGCACCGCGACGTCTGGAGGGCTGCACCCATGGGGCAGCAGCCTCTTACCCGCATTCCGTCGGTATCGTATGTGAATTCCTCTCCGTGCCTCTGGGGCGGTCCGAGGGACAGAAGGGTCAGAGTAGCATGGAGGCTTTTTCGGGCGGCGTGATGGAGTCGCATGGAGGATGGGGCGCCAAGGTCAGCGTGATTCGTGATTCATACGAGTAACTCGTGTTTCGGGATCCTAGGGCCATGGACCAGGGAAGAGAAAGCCAGAAGGCGGGCTAGAAGGGGGATAGAAGCCGTCTAGCGTATCCGTACCCGGGAGGGGGGGGGGGGAGAGACGAGGCAGAGACGAGTTGAGAGAGGTGACAAGGAGGCAGAGAGTGGAGGGCTGTCGTGCTTCCTTGTCTGTCGAGTCCTGTGCGGACCTGTCTCGTCTCGTTCTTGGCCAGTGGCTGCCCCGCCACGCTCGCGAGGCCGAATGCTGCCCCATCAGCCCGGTCAAGCAGCCAACAGCCTGAGCTTGCAGCCCGCGAATCCTACAAAGAGAGGCGGAGGTCAGCGATGCCAGGCAGGCTGCACAAGGTGCAGGTGGTGAGATCAGGAGCCGATACCGTACTCGTACTCCGTACATACGGCGTACAAGGTGAGATTGGGGGAGCGCCGCTCGGCAGATGGAGATTGCGAAGCAGTGCCGACAGGCAGGCCTGAAGATGAAGCCGCCATCTCATCTCATTTGATCTCTATTGAGACGAGGACTCTGCACCCTCCTAGACAGAAGACACAGACAAGAGTCCATCTTGAAGGGTAGAGACTCGGAGTCGAAGGTATCGGTACGGATCAATCAATCAACAGGAGATGCATTGAAGGCGTCTCTATTTTTAGAAGTCCCTGGATGCAGCGCGGCGCTTTGGTGCAGGTGTCCGGGGTCTCAATTCTCGCCGGGAGGATTCGAGGGCATGCATTGAAGGCGAGATGCGGGTGAGATGAGGATGCGTCGATTGATGCTCTTGTTCAAGGGAAAAACGATGATGATTGATGATTGATGATTGATGATTGATGATTGATGATTGATGATTGATTTTTGATTTTTGATTTTTGATTTTTGATTTTTGATTTTTAAATTTCGAACTTTTTTTGGGATTCAAATTGTGCGCGGCAGGGGCAGCAAACGATAGATGATCGCGACTTCCTCGATCCAAGTCCTCCAGGGTAGGCATATGTTGTCATATTTTGGACTGTCAAATTCAAATTCAAATTTGAATTCGACTTCAACTTCAACTTCAACTTCACCGAGCACCTGCATGCATCTCGATCTCCGACTCTGCGCCTCACCTTGCAATCCGACGCCAGCAGCACGGCCATCCAATCGGCGGCTACTGTCCCCCTCCAAAAGCATCGACCGACCATCGACCTACATACATCAACAAGGTGTCGGACAAGTCCTGTCGGTGTCGCTCCCCTCGGCTGCAGCACGACCCGCGCGCATCAGAACCTGGTTTCCCAGAAGAGCCGCCCTCCAGAAAAGAAAAAGGGGGGAATGTGGAAGGGGGGGGGAAAGGGAGGAGAACCTCCCCTCGACTCCCTACTCCTGCTCCCACCATCGCACAGCCAAGGCCTCCTCAATCTCCTTGCAGATGGCCCGACTGCTGGTCCAATATCAGAGCAGCACAAAGGGCCAACAGCTCCCTTGTACAGGTCGTACGAGGACGAGTATCATGAACTTTTACAGGTACCGGAATGTACGAGTACTGGTACGAGTCCAGGATGCTCGTGGTGGATCTCGGGAGGACAGGGGCGCCGGGCTTGGCTCCTCGATTGCCCGGGCCAGGCACCCTGATCATCACCAGCACCAGCACCACCACCACCACCATCATCATCATCGTCATCATCATCATCATCATCATCATCATCATCCACAGCATCACGACGAAATTAAAGAAGAGGCCAAGCAGCAGCACAGTCCGCATAGCAGGCGCCCGTCCCTGATCAAGTTGTGCAGCCAGCCAAGGAGTTGAGAGACATGGAGATAGAGATGCAGAGCGAGCATGCCCTGCCCTGGCCTGGCAGACCAGGGATGGGACAAGAGTGGATGGAGGGAGGGGGAAAGGGGGGGGGGGGGG
>NQYS01000008.1:153261-177142 GCA_003055955.1 Escovopsis sp. AC
GACCCCCCTAAAAAAAAAAAAAAAAAAAACGAGGCACAAAAAGAGCCCAACCACTGTACAAATTGAGGATGACTCTTGCGGCTTCGGAGGCGCTCATTGGGTTCAGCGCAGAAGCCCACGACCGCGCATCATCTCCATGTTATACCAGACCACGACCGCCGACGGCATTGTTTTGTAGTTTAAGGAAAGCAATGATTTAAAATGATTGATCTACCTACTCGTACCTGTCCCATGTTCATACCCATTACGGGGTACCTATTTGCCCATGCTCGTACTAGTAAACTGTCCGAGGAAATGTCCTCCTGTTTGCCAGGTTTTCTCTACTGCGAGCACGCAACTTGAAGGCCTGTGCAGTAGAGTTGAAGAGTTGAGGAGACGCAGTACGAGTATGTGCGAAGGATCTCGCCAAGCGCACGCATGACTTGCAGTCGTCCCTTGTTTTCCGGATTTGCCAGGACACACATAGATAGGTAGATGTTCATATATGTACATACACAAGGTTGCAGCGGATGTCAGTGCCCGCAAGGCCTCGGCATGCGTGGCCGGCAGCCGAGGCATCAAAGGCGCGCTGGGAGCGGCCCTTCGCCCCCGAGAAAGCCACCTATCCTTTATGCGCCGCCTCGTCCATAGAGCATAGTGTTCGTGTTTCGTTACCCGCGCTCCGAGCCGTGCGTTGCGTTTTCAGAGTGGTGGTATTGTTTTCGGCTCATCCTCCTTTTTCGGGCCCTTCTCACGTCACGCTGGGATCGGGATCAAGATCGGGGTGGGGGTGAAGTGTATGGTTGTGGTTGTGGTTGTTGTGTTGCTGCTCTTTGGGGGTGAGTCGGGTGAGGTGCGTTGAGGCTCGGGGTCTATTTCCTCTGCTGCTGCTCGAGCGCCCTGACGTGGTTCGTGAGGAGGTTGACGGAGGCCTGGAGCGTCTGGACGAGTGTCTTTGGGTCAGCAAGCGTTTGGGTACCTCTGCCCACGATCGATCGAATTGGACTTTCTCCGTGGCCACGTATGGCGTGCTGGGAATCTCTGTCTCGGCTGGGAGGGGAGGAGAGTTGCTGGGACGTACGTAGATGTCCTCGCTGAGGAGGTCGTTGGTGGCGCGGTACTCCTTGGCGAGGTAGGTGTAGGCCAGGCTGCCGGAGAGGACGGTGCCGAAGAGGAAGCCGAAGAGGCTGCGGCGAGGGTCAGCTCTGCTCGATGCTCGATATCCATGTACGGAGTGGTGCATATTCTGGAGGACGGAGGGAGGCCAGGGCGGGAGGCAGTTGATGAGAGGTCGCGTGGAGGAGGGCTTACCCGCCGCGGAAAGCGCCCATGGGTTTCTTGGCCGGGAGGGCGGCGGAGTCGTTCATGAGGCGCGGAGAGGTGGAAAAGGCGCGGAGGGGGGGCCGGGGGAGGGCGCGGGGGAGGAGACGCGAGGCGGGCGACATGGCTTGGCTGGGCTTCAAAGTGATGTCGAGCGGATTATGGAGTTTGGGGCTGAGGACGCGGAGGTGTGAGGTTGGAGTGGGGGTTGGAGACGACGGGTGGATGCTCAAGGTGATGGAGGGCGTGAAGAGTCGATGGACATGAATGGATGGGCTCTGGAGGGCAATCGATAGAGCTTCTACTCCGGACCGGGCAGTGTTGCATGGATGGATGGATGGATGGATGGATCAATGGATGGAGCAGATGGGGATGCTGAACCGGTGCGAAGTGCGGAGACGCCAAGGACTCACTCAACGCGCGGGTACGGAATACATTTGCCACAGGTTAGTGGAGGTTAGTACGGAGTAGTACGGAGTACGGAGTAGTATCACTTGAACTTGGACAGCATCTCAACTCCTGCGAGAAACACCACCACCTGAGCTCTTCAGCCACCGATTCCCTGCCTTCTTCTACGCAGCACCTGCGACAAGCATTGAATTGATTGCCCCGACTGCTACCACCCGGCATGCGCGCAAGATGAACAACTTCGGCGTCATCGAGATCGCGACCGCAAAGACCACGTCCGCGCCGGGATGGGCATACGTCCCCGACACGCGGGAGCTGCTGCCCGGCGCCAACGCGCTCCCCGCGAACCGCAAGAGGGCGCGCAACGGCACGCTCGGAGGGGGCGTGAGCGCGGGGGACCTGTCGGCGCGGCAGGAGGCCAAGATCCAGAAGGACATCCAGGCACTGGACCGGGACGTGGGCAAGGAGAGCACGATCCCCGTGCCGGCCAGGGGGGGGAGAGGTGAGCCGGTGTTTACAGCTGGATTGGTGCTTGATCTCACCATTTCCGTGATGCATCGATGCGAGTTTTGGAGCAGCAGGAAAATCGTGCAGGGAAATTGTTCTATTCAAGTCCAGGCAGCTGATGGATAGCAGCGCAGAATAAGCACACGCCGGGTGTGAGGAAGATCCTGCAGTCGCAGAAGACGTTTGCGAACCACCTCGACGACTTTGCCGCGATGCAGAACCAGGCGGAGACGGTCTCTGGGGCGAACGCGAGCAGCAAGCGGCCGGGGAGGAGGGACAGGCCCTCGACGGCGACGGCGTCGACGACACCAGCAGCAGGAGGAGGGGGAGGAGGAGCAGGAGGTGGTGGTGGAACAGGAGCAGGAGCAGGAGCAGGAGCAGGAGCAGGAGCAGGAGCAGGAGCAGGAGCAGCAGGAGGCACAAGTCAAGAGGACGACGAGGCGGGCGTCGGCCTCGTCCTGGAGGGCGCGGTCAGGCTGGCGCTGCACCCCGGCGACGGCAACCCGCTGCTCATGTCGCGGGTGCCGGAGATGCCGTCGGAGGAGGAGCTGCGGTCGCTGCTGGCGCAGGCGCCGCTGAGCTACGAGGAGGCGAGGGGCCGGTGGGAGGGAGGGCGGCCGGTGCGGGCGTTCTGCGAGGTGTGCGGGTACTGGGGGCGGGTCAAGTGCATCAAGTGCGGGACGAGGGTGTGCGCGCTCGAGTGCCTGGAGACGCATCGCGAGGAGTGCGTCACGCGGTACGGGCTGTGAGGTCAGGGGCTGTGAGCCCAGGCTGGGTCTTTGGTTCTTGGGTGTTGTTGGGGGATTGATCATTGATGGGACTAGCATTAGCATTGACATCGGGACTGCGTTGGGGCTGCGTTGGGATTGCATTGGGACTTGCGATGATACCCGGTTGCATTCATTCATTATGATATAATAATTCATGACGATGACAGTACTGGATCGAATGTGACTCTTGGACCCAGTGTGCTGGTAGACGACAGAATGACGGGTTGTGTCTTTGACCTGCGCACTGAATAGCATCATCGTGAATACGAGGCAGTAGTCCGTAGTAGTTCTTAAATCTTTTTTTTTTTTTTTTTTTTTTTTTTTTTTTTTGGCGGGGTAAATGCCAGGTCCAGGTCCAGGTTCAGGTTCAGGTTCAGGTACATCCGCACGTGCCGAGGATCTGCCGCTTTGACTCACGCGCGCCGAGTCGGTTCAAGTCCGTCCGTCATCGATGCCGCACTTTGACGTGATCAAAAGCTGTTGGTTCTCTTCCTCCAGGCACATATAATACCTGTGCCTGTGCTGGCAACATCCGGACTTGGTGGTCTTCTTCTCGCCCTCGTCAACTCCGTCAGTACCTACCTGTAGAATTTAGTATCTTCTCCGCCTCCTCCTCCTCCTCCTCAGGCACACGCTCCAAAGCAAGTTTCTCGGCCTCACAGCCAGGCCGCCCCCTCCAAACCCTTGACCTTCATCACCCGGTCGCTTTCATAGAGAAAATCTATCATCATTTACAATGTCCGTCCAAGTCGATGTGCCAGTGGCCGTCGCAGAGGCTCTGCCCTCCCGCCCGGCCAAGGCCCCCAAAGAGAAGAAGGGGAAAGGCGCGGGCCTCGAGGTATGCGAATCCGATGGATACTAGATTGCGCATGGGACATGACGAGGGCTAATCGCGCGCTTGCGCAATCCAGTTGCCGGTCCTGCCTGCTTTCATCCAGCACCGTCTCGACGCCTGGGACAGAATCAAGGCGAGGCGAGAGTCCGAAATTGCCCGTGAGTGGTGTTACGCCCCATCTTCCGCCTGCCTTTGCCTCTGCGTCGAGGCCCACCCCGCTTTCCTTGACACACCCGCTGATCGGAAGTGAACTACTACCTCTAACCTCTACCTCTATAGTCCAACCGCGCGAGAAGATCACCGTGTCGCTGCCGAATGGCAAGAGCGAAGAGGCCACCGCGTGGGAGACCACCCCGGGGGCCATCGCCAAGGGCATCTCCAAGTCGCTCTTTGAGCGCACCGTCATCGCCGTGGTCGACGGCGAGCTGTGGGACCTGACCAGGCCGCTGGAGAAGAGCTGCAAGCTGGAGCTGCTCGACTTCGAGCATGAGGAGGGCAAGAAGGTCTTCTGGCACTCCTCCGCCCACGTGCTCGGCGAGGCCGCTGAGCGACGATTCGGCTGTTACCTCTGCAACGGTCCCCCCACCACGGACCCCCCCGGTTTCTACTACGACATGGCCAACATGGAAGGGTAAGTGGATTTGGAGATGGAATCGGAGGAAACAGAAAAAGGAAAAAAAAAAAAAAAGAAAAAAGAAAGAAAAGGGCTGGCTGGCTGGCGGGCGAGCAAGCCACACGTGGAACGGTTGCTGATGATATCTGTGCTCTAGACAAGTCGTCACAGACGAGGACAAGAAGGCCTTGGAGGGCCTCGCCAACTCCATCATCAAGGAGAAGCAGCCCTTTGAGCGTCTCGAGATGAGCAAGGAGGAGCTCCTCGAGATGTTCAGCTACAGCAAGTACAAGGAGTACTTCATCAACCAGCGCGTCCCCGATGGTACCACATCCACCGTCTACCGATGCGGCCCTCTCATCGATCTCTGCCGTGGTCCCCACGTCCCCCATACCGGCAACATCAAGGCCTTCTCCGTTCTCAAGGTAAGCAGTCCCCGATGGAGCGATCGAGGCCGAGGCTCTTGATTCTTGATTCTCTCCATTTCCATCCCTTTCCCCCCCCCCCCCCCTGTTCGTGCTCCGAGTCTCACAGCCCTTTCAGAACTCTGCTGCCTACTGGCTCGGTGATGCCAAGAACGAATCTGTCCAGCGAATCTCTGGCGTCTCCTTCCCCGACAAGAAGCAGCTCGAGGAGTACAAGACCTTCTTGGAGGAGGCCGCCAAGCGCAACCACAGGAAGATTGGCCTGGAGCAGAAACTCTTCTTCTTCGACGAGATGTCCCCCGGTTCCGCCTTCTTCTTGCCCCACGGCACGAGAATCTACAGCGCCCTCATGGACCTCATCAAGAGCGAGTACTTCAAGCGCGGCTTCACCGAGGTCATCAGCCCCAACATGTACAAGGCCGACCTGTGGAAGACGTCGGGCCACTGGGGCCACTACTCCGAGAACATGTTCACCTTCGAGGTCGAGAAGGAGACCTTTGGGCTGAAGCCCATGAACTGCCCCGGCCACTGCAGGATCTTTGCCCACTCCGACGTCACCTACAAGGAGCTTCCCTGGAGGATGGCCGACTTTGGTGTCCTCCACCGCAACGAGTTCTCCGGTGCCCTTTCGGGCCTCACCCGAGTCCGTCGTTTCCAGCAGGATGACGCTCACATCTTCTGCACGGTCGACCAGGTTTGTCCCCTTTGATGAATTCCTTCCTCCCGTGACGCTACTCTGATGACTAACGAATAACAGATTCGCGAGGAAATTGAGTCCTGCTTCGACTTCTTGCACAGCGTCTACAGCCTGTTTGGTTTCTCCTTCAAGCTGAAGCTCTCCACCCGTCCCGAGAAATTCATCGGCGACGTCGCCATCTGGGACATGGCCGAGGGCAAGCTCAAGGAGGCGCTGGACAACTTCACGTCCAGGATGGATGCCAAGTGGGAGGAGAACCCCGGCGACGGTGCCTTCTACGGCCCCAAGATCGACATTACTGTCTACGACGCCCTGCGACGAGACCACCAGTGCGGCACCATCCAGCTCGACTTCAACCTGCCCAAGCGCTTCAAGCTGCGCTACGTCGCGTCCAAAGAGGAGGCCGCCGCGGATCAGGCCGCCAACGACCCCGAGCTGCCCGCCGGCTACGCCCGGCCCGTCATGATCCACCGAGCCGTCCTCGGCAGCTTCGAGAGGATGTTCGGCGTCCTCACGGAGCACTTTGCCGGCAAGTGGCCGTTCTGGCTCAGTCCGCGCCAGATCCTGGTCGTGCCCGTCATGCCCGCCGTCAACGATTACGCCAAGGAGATCCAGAGCGTCTTCCAGGAGAAGGGCCTGTACATTGACGTGGACCTGAGCAGCAACACGTTCCAGAAGAAGATCCGCACGGGTCAGCTGGAGCAGTACAACTTTATCTTCGGTGAGCAGAGCCCCCCTCCTTCTCCCCCCCCCAACTTTTCTCTTCTCCTACCCCTACCGGAATACGGATGGCATGGATTTACGGCTAGCATGATACTGACGAAGAGGGAAACAGTCGTCGGAGCCGAGGAGGCCACCTCGCGCACTGTCAACATCCGAAACCGAGATGACCAGAGCACCCAGAACAAGGGCGCCCTGATCCCAATAGACGAGGCGCTGGAACACCTCGTCAAGCTCAAGGCGGAGAGGAGGCTTGTTAACAAGATCTAGATCGATCGATATGGGAATGTGACTAGCTACGGGAAGAGGCATAAGGCGTTGGCAACGGTGTTACGATCGAGACAATATGTTGAGCGGCCGGGTCCCGGGGGGAAGAAAGGGAAGGGTGGGAGGGGAACAGGCAATAGAGAGCGGAAGAAGCGAGATTTGGAGACAAGGCCATGGCTTTTTTTTTCCCCCAAGAGAATCTATGTACATATCGAAATGGAAGTACTTTTTTTTTTGCATGATCGAGCGGCGTGGCGTGATTATTGATGTTGTGCGACGCCGGCGGAGGCTGTCCCCCTCGACGGTCCTCGACGCAGCAACGAGGAGAGACGGTTTGAGCCGAGATGCTCAACAAGCCTGACCGAGGCACCGGAGACATCGGAAGAAATGCTGTGCACAGCAGCGACAAATCTAACGAGCACATGCATACATTGATTGATCCATCAATTCGAATGAGCAGTACTCCGTACTCCTGCGAGATGCTGCTGTCGAGCTTCACCATCATGATCGAGTCGAGGTTCTGCTTAGTCAGCGCCGATCACATGCACCGCACAGTACGAGCACGATGGTACGGACTCGGAGTAAGACTCAGAGTAAGACTCAGAGTATCTGCAGGCATCAATCAATCAATCAATCAATCAATCAATCAACGTCCGAGTCGCGGAAACTGGGCGGCAACCGCAGGCGGTCCAGCCTCTTTTTCGCCCGCCACGGACGATCCGGCCGATCGACACATCAGATTTTTTTTTTCGGGGCCCCGTCTGTTTCCATTGATCACATATATTGATCTATATTCTATTCTGCCATTCGGATCCTGCGACAGCGGGCAGCAGCTGAGCCAGAGACCGCAGATCGACGGCATTGGTGGGCCTGTGGGATGGGTAGATGGACGGACGCTCTGGTGTTTCTTTCGTCACTGTTTCCCAATGGCTAGAGCCCAACGACACGACGAGGCAGCGCGATATACGATTACTGCCGGCCGAGCACAGCAGCAGCAGCAGCAGAAGCAGATACAGATACCGCGGGGGCCACGGCGTGATCCTTCGGTGTAGCTGATCACTGGCTGCGGTCGATACATACATACACACATACATACTCTATCTTCAGCCTCCCGCTACTTCTTCAAGTCCGGCTGGGTTGGGTTTGGTGGACGATCCTTTTTTTTTTTTTTCTTCTTCGGGCATGCTATTATCCGCGTGGGCCGGATGAATGCGAACGACTCTTGCGGAATCTCGTCGGCCATTTACATACGACATCGGACGATTACCCACGCCTTTTGCCTGGGCACCAATTCTTGACGGGAGCGATCCGGGTCTTTGGGGGTCCAATCTTCGGCGTTTATCGGGCACGGCTCTCATCAATCATCGAACCAGGAAGAACAAGAAGAGGAAAGGAAGGAAGAAAGGAAAAAAAGAAAGAAGGAAAGAAATTCGGGTTGGGAGTCGGACAAGGAACACTGGGCGCGGGACAGATGCGGCCTGATTCAGTGTCGGGACCGATTTGAACGATTGCGCCTCCTTTTGCCTGCCTGCAGCACTCACGACCGACGTTGGCTGACTCTGACGACTTGAACGACTTGAACGGCCCTGCCGAAGAGAGAGAGAGGGGATCTGAAGTTCCACGAGAGCGACGCAAGTGGCTACTACCTCACCGGCGAGAAGCACGGATTGCATCGGGGATCGTACAGGGACGGTTTAGAAAAAAAAAAGCTACGGAGAACCGGGCCGGCGGAAAATAAAAAACGATCAAAGTGCATCACGGGCGAGAGGGCGAGAGAACCGAAACGAAAAGATTCAAAAGCGATCTCGACGCATTTCAAGGGGAAATTTGCGGCATTTTTTTTTCTTTCTCTTTACGAGGGCCGGGCTCGCACATCCCCCAAAGAGCGGTGTTGCGATTCGGCTGCATTTGAGCGATTTCGGGGCCGGCCGATACCGAGACACGGTCAGACCGGAGTCGGCAGCAAGAGGTCGAAAAGTCTTGAACAAAAGCGGAGAGACTTTGTGGGCAACAAAAAACAACAACAAAAAGCAGGGCGTGGAAGGAGTCACGGAAAAAGGGGTGGGGGGGAGACATACCATCAAAAAGCAACACTGGGAACAGGGACGAAACAATTGCTTTGCGCTCGTCCCAGCCCGGCGTCGCCAGCATGCGACCGGCGGACCTGTTCCTGTCGGATCGCCCGAGCGACAGTACGGATGCGCAGAAGTCGATGCTGTATGGCGACCACGACACGGATCCTATGTTCCATGCGCCGGGGAGCAGCGGCTCAGGGGCCACGACGAACCCACGCTTTTGGGAGATTCCTTTCAACATCAACGTCGACAACGGCGGCGGTGGCGACGACCACGACGACGACGAGGCAGACCGGATCGAGGACTTGCAGGGCCTGCCTGATTCTTCTCTGTCAGCGGGGCTCGAACCCCTCGATACCGACATGAGCGACAGCGACGGCGGCGTTCCCCTGGGTGGAGGTGGAGGTGGTGGTGGTGGTGGAGGAGGAGGAGGAGGAGCGGCTGTGAGCGATCTGTTCCTCGAGGATGCGGATTACGACTCGGATGAGCCGTATCAGATGGGAGAGCCGTACGATGAGGAACATGAGGATTCAGGAAGGGACGACGAGTGGGAGGGCGACGAGGAGCCCGAGGAAGGCGAGCTCCATGGCCATGCCCCCAGTCACCCGACAGCGAATATCATCATGCCGCTAGGCGTCAGCTCGTACGCACCCGGCCCCTCCATCACCCTGACGGCACCTCCGCTCGAGGCGCACACCGCGGACCAGGTGTCGTTACCCCCCACGCCGCAGTCGCCCTCGATGACGGCCTTTTTGGCATCGCTTGCCGACCAGGCGACGGACAGCCTGATGGATCCGTCGCCACCCGCATCCTTGGTGAATCCGGGTTCGAGCATCATCGGGTCCGAGAACCTCGGGCTCGTGGATTTCCTGCGCAGCTGGGCCTACGGCCAGGTGCTCTACCCGAACATTAGGGTGCCGCGGCCGAACCTGCATGACGTTCTGAGGCAGGCGGGGGATGGGATCGAGCAGGTGGGGTATGGCGACCTGAGGGGAGATGGGTGTGATTTTCAGGGGCTGAACTGGGAGAGCATGGGGACGACCAGGGAGACGGCGAGGGACAGGCGGAGGTGCACGTACAAGAATTACGTCAACAAGCTGGGCTCGGATCAGTGGAGCGTAAGTCGCGCAAAGGGATTTTGGGACATCAATGTCTTTCCAGGAAGCCCCGCTAACCTTGAGAAATCCTCTAGCACACCACCGGAGAGGAGATGATCCCAATCAAGGATAATTTCTTCCGATTCAGACGGATGCACATTCGCCGGGACGTTGCCCTCGCGCACTTCCAGCTCCGGAGCGTGCTTGCGTGCCCGTCTAGGGTCCATGCATTCTACCCGAGCCTGCACGGCGTCAACGTCCTCAACACGGCCTCGAGGAAGGCCGAGCTGGCCATCGACCTGCACGAGTTCCCGGGGATGTCGATGTCGATGATCTCGACGCTCGACGCCGGCTGCGGGGTCCTGCTGGGCGGCACATTCAGCGGCAACTACTGCCTCAAGTCGCTCAACTCGGAGGACAAGAAGAACTTCTCCGAGGGCCAGATCTCGACCGACATCAGCGGCATCACGAACCACATCCGCATCTACCGGCCGAGGAGGTCGCACGGTCCCGTCGCTGCGATCGCAAGTAACGACCACGGCCTGCGGATCATGGACCTCGAGACGGAGAAGATGCTGCGCAAGACCATGTACCCCTTCCCGCTGAACTGCTCGGCCGTCTCGCCGGACGGGCGCCTGCGGGCCCTCGTCGGCGACAACCTGGACGTCTTCATCACCAACGCCGACACCGGGGAGACGCTGCAGAAGCTCAGCGGGCACCGCGACTTCGGGTTCGCGTGCGACTGGTCCGACGACGGGTGGACGGTCGCGACGGGCTTCCAGGACAAGGGCATCCGCATCTGGGACGCGCGGCGGTGGTGCAACGCCAGCGGCGCCAGCCAGCCGCTGTGCACGCTGCGCGCCGAGATGGCCGGCGTGCGGGGCCTGCGCTTCTCGCCCGTCGGCGGCGGGCGGCCCGTGCTCGTCGCCGCCGAGGAGGCCGACTTCGTCAACATCATCGACGCCACCACGTTCGCCTCCAAGCAGACCATTGACGTCTTCGGCGAGATCGGCGGCGTCGCCTTCACCAACGACGGGTGCGACCTCAGCGTCCTCTGCTGCGACACCCAGCGCGGCGGGCTCCTGCAGCTCGAGCGCTGCGGCGCCGTCGGCGGCACCTTCTCCGAGCGCGAGCAGAGCGAACACTCGGCCTACATCATGCACAGCGGCTCGTCGGGTGCGCCCCAATCCCAGTGGCCCTGGGACGGCCGCGGCGCCGGGCAGGACCACGAGCACCACCACTACTCGTATCCGTACCCGTACCCGTACCAGTACCAGTACCGCAACCGCGACTCCCACCGGCACCACCGGTACGGCGAGGAGGACAGGGGCGCGAGGGCGCGAACGCGGGTGCCTGATTTCTGGGGGGACATGGAGCCCTTTTGACGCTGCCCCCCCGGATGGAGCAGAGCAGAAAACGGGTAGACTTGGAGACGCGGATGCTGCCGGCATGGACTCGAGGCAGGGGAAGTCCTGATGAAGCCATGATTTCTTGGAGCTCTTATTTTTTATTTTTCCCTCTCCCTTTTTGTTTTATTCTGGTTTTCCCTCCCCCCTTTTTTTTCCTTCTTGTATCACTTCCTGTCGAAATTTTGGACCAAGTATGGATTTGTTGTGTAATCATGGATTTATATACCCACGCCGTACTTTGTATGGCTCGCTTTCTTTTCGATTCGATGTATTGATGGATTGCACACGGTAAAACGGTTGTATATGTCGCTTGCTATGTTCTCTGGTGCTCTTCCGTGGTCATGAGTCTCGAGTTCTATTGCATGCATCTGCGCTGGGACTTTGAGTTCAAAATATTGCATCGATGTATGTGCACTGAATTCTTTGAGTTTGAGTTGATGCATCTGAACTGGGGGGTGATGAATTTGCCGTGCTATACTCCGTACTGCCGTGGATTTTGGTCGTGCATTCTGTTTTGCGCATTCACATCGGATCTTTGGCCATGTATTCTGTTTTGCGCATGGGCATCGTGGATGTCGGTCCTCATTCACGCTTTGCACCATGGATCTTTGGTTATGACATTCTCGTTTACGCTTTGCACTATATGACTGTTTGGAAATGAGATTCAAATTTACGCATCTACATCGTGGATGCTGACTATGGGATTCCGATTCACGCATCAACATCGTGGATCTTGACTGTGAGATTCTGGTGCACCCTTTGCGCCATAGGCCCCAGTCCTACCGTCCGCCCCTGGATCATCTTCGTTGCGTCTTTGGAGTGGTCGAGCTGATGCTCGTGGCGGGGCTATGATACAGACCCCGACTTGCACTTCATCGCAATGTCAGTCAGACGGCCAACTTGCGCTTGCCGCCTCGTCAGGCAGTGCCAGTACTACCTGGTAGTGGAGTTCTTCGATGTCGTCCAACAGGTCACCATCAGGAAAGGGGCCCCGAGGCGGAGGCGTCAATATTTGGACTCGATCCCCCCCGTTGCCCTGGAAACAACTTGGGAAGGCGGCGCGCTCTCGACAAGGCAGGAACACCCCGGCGTCAGCCCATGATGATCAACCTCCCCGCGATCCATCACCTTCTTCTTCTTCTTCTTCTTCTTCTTCTTCTTCTTCTTCTTCTTCTTCTTCCTCCTCCTCCTCATCATCAGCAACAAATAACCCGCCACCCGGCATCCCAGCAGACCAGCCAGCCTCGTCAACATGTACTAGTCCTGCATACGGCTCCTCAGCCTGCTCGTCGCGGCGCTCACCGCGCTCCCCGGCAGCGGCCATGCCGCGATCCTCGCCGGGCGGCCCCCCGACCAGATCCCCGACACCCAGCCGCTGCAGGACCTGGTCACCTGGGACGAGCGCTCGCTCTTCATCCGCGGCGAGCGGGCGTTCATCTTCTCGGGCGAGGTCCACCCGTTCCGCCTGCCCGTGGCGTCCCTGTACATGGACGTCTTCGAGAAGATCAAGGCCCTGGGCTTCAACACGGTCGCCTTCTACATCGATTGGGCCCTGCTCGAGGGCACGCCGGGCGAGGTCCGTGCCGAGGGCATCTTCGACCTGCAGCCCTTCTTCGACGCCGCCCTGAGCGCCGGCGTGTACCTGATTGCGCGGCCGGGGCCGCACATCAACGGCCAGGTCTCGGGCGGCGGGTACCCGGGCTGGCTGCAGAAAGTGCATGGGATCCTGAGGACCGACGCCGAGGACTACCTCAACGCGACGGAGAAGTGAGTGCCTGCCGCACCCCGATCTAGTATCGGACCACTAGGTACTAACTTAGTACGTACCTGCTGTAGCTACATGGAGAAGATCTTGACGATCATCGCCAAGGCGCAGATCACGAACGGCGGGCCCGTTATCCTGGTCCAGGCCGAGGACGAGTACAGCATGAGCAAGGGGGGGATCCTGTTCCCCAACCATGCCTACATGCAGTACATCATTGACCAGCTCCGGAACAATGGCATCCTCGTCCCCCTGATCAGCAGCATCCCTGGTTTCGTCGGCATTGGCGCCCCTGGCAGCGGTCCCGGCTCTGTGGATCTCTACGTATGTAGTATCGATGCCCTCTGTCCTGCATCATCAACTCGCACGGCTCGACTGACCGTCTGTCTCTCTAGGGCACCAATATCTATCCCACTGGATTTGACTGCGTAAGTTGGGAGCGAATCGGCTGCGTGACTCGGGCTGACCGATGAAAAGGGACACCCGGAGTACTGGCCTCGAGACGGCTTGCCCGTGGACATGCTCATGCACCACCGGTATGTCAGCCGTCACACGCCGCTCATGTTGACCGAGGTAAGAGCTCCCTCCTGGCCTCACGCGGCCCGACAGCACTAACAACAGACAGTTTGAGGGTGGCACCTTTGACTCGTACGGCGGACCTGGCCATGACCAGTGTGCCGCCCTGTTCAATCAAGATTTCGAGAGAGTCTTGTACAAGGACAGCGTCGCGGCCGGCGCAACGGTCCTCAACGTCTACATGGTATTCTGCCCTCCAACCCGGCCTCTGATTTGACGTCGATATTGACCCCCGACTGCAGGCCTTTGGTGGCACAAACTGGGGCAACCTTGGACACTCGCACGTCTATACGTCGAACGATTTCGGAGCTGTGAGTCGGTCCTTCATATTTCCAGATTCGGAAATCAGACTGACACTCGCAGCCCATTCGCGAGGACCGTTCAGTCGACCGCGAGAAATACTCGGAGCTCAAGCTGCAAGGCCAGTTCCTCAAAGTCTCGCCCGGCTTGCTGCGCGCGAAACCGCATCATGTCAGCCTGGCCATCAGCACCAATTCCCGGATCAGGATAACAGGACTCACTTCCAACGAGCGTGGCAACTTCTTCCTCGTCCGTCATCAAGACTATTCCTACAATCGCACAGCATCATACGCTGTGAAGCTACCTACCACTATCGGAACGATCTCTATTCCTCAGCTTGGCGGCAACCTCACATTGCACGGACGTGACTCCAAATGGCACGTCACCGACTATGATGTGGGCGATTACATCCTGCTCTACTGCACGGCAGAGGTCTACACCTGGAAGAAATTCAAGGACCATACGGTGTTGGTGCTCTACGGCGGAGAGGATGAAATTCACGAATTCGCCTTTCTGAACCCCTTGAAGATCAAGGCTGATGCCGAAATCGAGATCATGGAGGGTGAAGCTCCAATCCTGAAGAGGTCTCCAAACAACACGATCACAGTTCAGTGGAACACCTCGACAACCCGCACTGTCATTCGGTACGGCGATCTAGACATCTATATGGTCGGTAAGTACTCCGTAGTTAACATTCACGCTGTGTCTATCTTCGTCCCGATCCTGACACGCACCCAGACCGCAATTCTGCCTACAAGTATTGGGTCCCGACCTTGCCCGGGGAAGGCAAGCTGGCAGCTTACGGCACTTCCTTGATGAACGCAGATGCGGTCATTGTCAACGGAGGCTACCTCATCCGCTCTGCGACCGTCCGCGATTCGACCCTGTCCCTGAGAGCCGATTTCAATGCGTCGACAACCCTCGAGATCATTGGGGCTCCCGTCGATGCGATCACACTGAAAGTCAACGGTCAGAGGTGCCATTTCACTGTATCGCCATTGGGCAACTGGATCGCCAAGCCCAATGTCGAGCTTCCGGATGTCAATCTACCGGATCTCTCCCAGCTCAAGTGGAAGCAAGTTGACTCCTTGCCGGAGATCCACAATGAATTCGACGATGCATCGTGGGTGGAAGCCGACCTCAGAATCACGACCAACCCGGTGGCTCCCTTGAAGACTCCGGTTTCTCTCTACGGATCGGACTACGGCTTTCACAGCGGCACGCTCGTCTTTCGGGGCTCCTTCGTGGCCATTGCCGAGGTGTCGAGGCTCGGGCTCGTCACTCAAGGAGGCTTCGCCTTTGGCAGCTCGGTCTGGTTGGACGACACCTTTGTGGGAAGCTTCAAAGGGCTCGCCGATGCCACCAATGACAGTTCAGTCTACAATTTGAAGGGCCTGCTCCCTGGGAAAAAGCACGTTCTGACGATTATCGTGGACAACAACGGTTACAACCAGAACTACTATCCCGGCTCGGACACGATGAAGGAGCCCCGCGGCATTCTTGAATACTCATTAACGACGAGAGACGGCACCGAGATCGCAATCTCGTCGTGGAGGATCGCCGGAAACCTCGGAGGAGAAGCTTACCAAGACAAGCTGCGCGGGCCCCTGAATGAAGGCGGACTTTTCTTCGAGCGTCAAGGGTACCATCTCCCCTCGCCACCCGAGAAGGTGTTCACGAGCGGTTCGCCGCTGGACGGAATATCTGGGGCGGGTGTCGTGTTCTACTCGGCCAAGCTGACTCTGGACATTGCCGCCGACAAGTACGATGTTCCCCTGTCGTTTGTGTTTGACAACACGACGGATTCGCGACCGTACAGGGCTTGGCTCTACGTCAACGGCTTCCAATACGGAAAGTACATCAGCCATCTCGGTCCCCAAACCGAGTTCATCGTGCCGGAAGGGATCCTGGACTACAACGGCGACAACTGGATCGGGATTGGCCTCTGGGCGGTCTCGGACGCCGGCGCTGCGATGCCGGGGCTGAAGCTCGAAGCGCGACATGCCGTGGCGACGAGCCGAGAGGAGGTCAAGCTGGTACCGGGGTTGAAGACGAAGCAGGCGACGCCTTCTCGGGGCGGCGGCAAGTCAAAGGCGAAAGCGATGAAGGATCACTGGCTGACGGGCCAGTTGCCTGTTGTTCCGTAGACATAATGCTAGAGGCCGAGAATGGTTTTTTTGTATCATTAGAACTGCATCCTTTGAATAGAAGTACTGTTTCAGTCTTTTGAACAATCCATCCTTTTGGGTGTTTCATTCTCTTCATTCTTGTCCCCCGCCCCTTTTCTTTTGGCCCGGTACGGAGTAGTAATTTGATCATTTCCCAAGTCTAGAAGTGTTTACCCAGAAACTCGATGAGGACACAGTACCCCCTCTCGTACTCCTCCCGGACGCGATCCTTTTCGAGATCGGCCCTGGCAGCCATCCAGCCATGGATCTGGTCCCCGAAGATCTCGATGTGGCGGGGCACATGCCTCGGGATGTTCATGTCGAAGTCGGTGACGGCCTGGCGGGGCTCGTCGCGGGAGGCGAGCAGGACGACGGGCTTGGTGAGGGGCCTCGCGTCGAGCGGGGAGAGCATGGCCGGGTGCAGGAGGGCGGTTGCGCCAAAGGGCGCGGGGGACGTGAGGGACGGGGTTGTCTGGGATGTGGCGGCGGGGGGGTTGGCCGAGGATGGGGCGGGGGTTGAGGGGGTTGAGGGGGTAGAGGAGAGGAGGGCTACTTTTGCGCCCCAGCAGTACTTTGGGGGTTTGTTAGCTTTGTGGGCGTGGAAGAATATGGATTGCTCAACAGATCTAGAAGATTGCGGATAGTAGGGGAGGCTGGATCCAATGGAAGGACACTCACGCCGACAATAGCGAGCTTCTCGATGGCCGGGTTGTGCGCCCTGACGGCGTCGACTAAGGCGGGCACGAGGCTGGCGATGCGCTGGGGGCTGTTTGCCTCGAAGAAGTCGGCCAGCTTCTTCTTCTTGTCGGGCGTGTCGGGGGGGTATCTGGGCTGTCAGCCTGAGCTCATATATATATATGTGTGTGTGTGTGTTTGTGTCTGTGCATCTTCCTGTGTCTGTGCATCTTCCTGTGTCTGTGCATCTTCCTGTGCCTGTGCATCTTCCTGTGCCTGTATTGTGTCTGTCATGTGCAGCGTATATCATGTGTATGTATGAGAAGAGGTGAGCATAGAATTCGAGGCATACATCTCGATCGGGCACGGCTTGCCCTCGAACCAGTCCGGCATGTAGACCTGGTACTGCCTGTCCCCGCCGTCCCCGTTGGCCAGTATGTCCGCGCCCTGGAGCGTCTGCTCGAAGAACCCGAAGATGTCGAAGACGGCGACGATGGCCTTGCGCGCGTCGCGGGGGCCGGTGACGTCTGGGGGGAGTGTTGGCGTCAGTGGCTCTTTCTGGGTGTTGCTCGGGGACTGAGGCTTGTAAGGAGTAGAGACCATCACCCTCGACAGTGCTCGAGGAGACCTCAATTCTCATATATCCCAGGCGACTTACAGGTGTTCCACCCCCCGACCTGCTCGTACGAGCCCTTGGTCTTGTACCCCTTGCTCACGACGGGCGGGATGTTGCAGCACGCCTCGCTGTGGCCGTGGGTAGCCTGCATGGTCGACATTCTTCCGAGAGGCTCTCGATGCTGTTCTCCTTCTTGGTTTTCTGTTGTTCCCTGTTTTTGTTCCCCTTTTTGTTCTCGTCCAGAATATGCGTCGTGGTTTCGTTGCGCGTGCTGCTGCAGTCTTCCGAGTCGACGTTGCTAGGTTGATAACTCTTGGCCTTCGAATTGAACTTCTCCAGCACGGCTTCTCTGTGAGTTAGTATTTTCCAAGAAAAAGGGTGAGCATTCCAAAGAGAAGCCCGGCGGCGGCATGACGCGCTGGTAACCGAAAACATATCGTATTGTGATGTCATCCCGCCCCCCCACCACCCCCCCCCCCCCTTTTTGTTCCCCCATCAATACAAACACGCTAGCCCTTCACGTATCAACCACGCGCGCAAGTCTCCCCACCGAATCGTCACCACGCGAATCCCTCATATTGTATGTGCTCCCACTTGACATTCCTGTTCTCGCCCTCCCTCCACCGCAGATACGGCACCGAGTTGGTCCGCCGCTCGACAACGGCCGTGAGCTCCCCGGCCGTACCTGACGCCAGCCGCTCGGCCTCGCAGACCACGTCCGATGAGGGGTTCCACATGACGACCTCGCCCAATCCATGCCTCTTGGCCTCTTCGACCGCCGTCTGGAGGACAGCAGAGATGGACCCGAACTCCAGGAGCCGCGATCGTACGAGGTTGCCCAGGTAGAGTTTTCGGGCCTCGAAATCGTGAATCCACCAAATCGCGACAAAGTTCCTGCTGAACGAGTTCTCCAAATACCATCCTCGTCTCTGGGTCCCTTCGTCCGGGTCATCCCCTGCCGGCTCGCCGGCTGTTGACTCGCGGTCCTGATTGTGGGAAGACGGTAGCGTGCAGCTTCGCTACAGCTGCGTCCGAAACATGTGCCAATTCATGACTTTCTCGGAGGGCAGCAGTCGAACATGGGTTTCATTTTGGCTGCGCCGCGAGGTCAGTCGGAGCTTCCAGGAGCATACGTCGTGGTGGATCAGCATTGATGCAACTTCGTAGGACATGGACGTGTATAGCACTTCTGATTCGGGTTGGCTCGATGGCGGCTCTGGGTCCACACCCGAGGTCGTCTCGGGTTGCCCCTCGTCCTGACCAGGGACACTCTTCACGTTTTCCGGGTCCTCGTGAGGGAAATCCCCAGCTTGCTCCGATTTCCCACTGGGGGCGTCGGCTCGTGTCGACGGGCCCAGCACGATGCGAAGCTCGTCTGCCCTGTATGGCTGGAAGCCGAGTCTCTGGAAGAACGGAGCGTAGTCACAGCCGTACGCTACGCTGAACATGACCCGTGTCCCCTCCATCTCGTCAAGCGCGGTGTGCACGCACCGGAGGAGCCTCGTGGCCATGCCCTGCAGGCGATGAGACGGCACGGTGAAGATTTGCGTGATGACTGCCGCTTTGACCGTCTTGACTCCGGTGGGGGTGGACATGATGGCGTCTCTCAGCTGTGTGGCGCAGCTGGAGACGACAGACCTGTCCTCCCTGAAATATAGCACCCACCACGCGATCTTGCCCCTGATGAGGTCATGACCCTGAAGATCCCTGGATTGGGACAGACCGAGGGGGATTGTCAGGTTGTGGACATCGTATCTGAGGGCCTCTTGGATGGCTCTCCGGTTTCTCACGCGCTTGAAGCCTAGCAGATGCTGGCTCTGGTCATTCAGAGTCAGGATTTCGTCAATGGGCCTCTGATCCGTGGGTAGCTGACCCGGCGGCGCCTGGTTCCCAGGCTTCTGCTCCGATGGGATCCGGTCAACAAACGTCCGGTCCAGGAGCAGTTGATCCAGGGGAGTGGTGTATGCGAGCCCCCCTTCCAATCCCGACTTCCCCACGGGAGTCTGATCCTCGGGCGTGCCATCGGGCGTCGGAATGGGGGTCTGGTCCTCGGATGTCTGGTCCTCAAATGTCTGGTCCTCAAATATCCGATCCCGAAGTGCCTGGTCCGAGGGGGCAATTTCTCCGGGAATCTGATCTTCCGGTGCCTGAATCACGGGTGTCTGGTCCTCGGGCTCCTCGATCATCCGATCCACGGGCGTTTGCTCCCCAAGTGCCTGGCCTTTGGTTGTCTGATCCATGGGCGGCTTGTCCACTGGCTCCTGATCTCGTTGCTCTTGATCTAGTGGCTCTTGATCTCGGGGCTCTTGATCTCGGGGCTCTTGATCTCGGGGCTCTTCATCTGGGGCCCCTTGTTGAAATTCCGGTTCTTGATCTTGGGGCTCTTGATCTGAGGGCTCTTGATATTCCGGTTCTCGATTTGGGGGCTCTTCATCTTCGGGCTTCCAAGGCACCGGCGCCCGAAAACCAGGCGCCGTGTCCTGGGTCGTCCGATTCACGGGTGTTTGATCCGCGAGCGATTGATCCTCCATCTCCCGACTCGGGGGTGTCTGGTCCTCCAGCATTTGATCCTCGGTCTGGTGCACGGGCTCTTCAAAGCCCTCTCCGCCGATCGCGATCGCGCCCGCCCCCTGCGTCTTGGTCGTCGCGGGCATCTGATCCGGATCGGCGATCTGCCTCTGATCTTGCTGCGCATAGACTCCCCAAAGGCCGTCCCGCTCGGCGTCCTGCCGGTAGAGCCATGGATTGGGTTCGCGGGTGCGGAGGGAGCCCCTGCTCAACCTGTCTTGATCCATGTCCCTGTCCCTGCGATGCCACCTGGTCCACGTGTTGAGCCTGTGCGCTCTCGAGTAGGAGCCGGAGTGCTGCGTCTCTTGCGCCCACTCGATATTGTCGAGGGCTCTTTCGTTCCATCTCCGCCATGAGCTTCTTCCGGGATGCGCGTGGGCGTAAGCCGAGTCGGGGACTCCGTCGGCCTCCTTGTAATCTTGCTTCTGGCTGCTCTTGGGGGCTTCGACAATTTCGATCTGGATTCCGCTTTGTTGATCTTTTGCGTCTCCGTCGCCGCCGTCTTGCTCCTGAGTGTCCTTCTCCGCACCCTCGACGATATCCTGTTTTTGAGCAATCCTGAACGCGATGATGGCTTCATCGGTCCAAGGGAGGGCTGCCGTGCTTTCCTGGGGGACCACGTCACGGCTCGCACCCCGCTGCTCTAGAACTCCAATCCAAGCCCCAGTCTCAGTCCCAGTCCCCGGGTCCTTATGCTCTTGGGCAGCCCCGGGACTGTCGATTATCCTGCCGCGGCCGCTTCTCGGTCTCCTCCCACCCAGGCCGCGCGGTTGTCTGACCCCTAGCCTCTGCGACTCGGCGGTTTGGGAGTGTGCCGCGTCCCTGGCCGCTCTCGGGGGAGGACGCCGTGTCCTGGCGGAATCCCATCTGGCGGTCCTTCCCCAGGTCCCCGTCCCGGTCCCTACCGCGGTGCCCTCGGGATTGTCAACCTCGCGGTTGGTTCTCCGCCCCCTACGTTGGGCAGTCTCCCACCCGTCGTTATCCTGGCTGCCCCCTGCAGGGTAACTTCTCTTTGGCGGCATGATGGGTAGTAGAGAGGTTCACGACATCCAAGGGGGGCCAGGCCGGGGGGATCGTACGATGCTGGTGAAGGATGCTGGAGGGAGCGAGCCGATGGGGATGATGACTGATTTGGATGAGTCTGTGTTTTTGTCGAGGATCAGCAGGTTGATCAATCAGTTGATCAATCAATGGATCATGACAGGCTGTCACATTCAGACATTCGGGTCGATCGGCCCTGCCCTGCCGCCGTCGGTCGCGACTGCCAGACCACTGAATGCCGTCCTGCTCGCTCCTTCCTCCACTATCCCTCCTCCTTTCCTTCCTTTGTCGTCTTCTCCCCCTTTCCTTCCCTGCGATGTCTCTTCATGATCTCCTTCCTCTTCGAACATTTCCCCAGAGGTAGGTATCTGTATGTACCGCTACCTGAGAGGTACCTCTGACTGACCACTGCTCCGACCTCATCTCATCGCCTCCCACCTGCATCCATGACGCGCAGCCGGGCAGACCTGCATGATCGCATGCCCACGGCGGCAGCCGCATGCACCCACTCTACTACCCGTACCATTACCTGTATCCGCTCCATCCTGGATTGACCCGTACATACGAATCATACATCGCAGTGCTGCCATCACGCCAAGTCCTTAACACGTTGTCCTCGGAGCAAAAATGGCCGAATCATGGATCGATCGATGGGACTGATCCTTTACTCCGTACGGAGTACCTCCCACACGAATCAAGGTCTCATCCGATCCGACCAGTGATTTACTCATTCCACAGTCGCATCCCACGATTCAGACCCAAAGCCTCGACAATCACTCATTGACTCTAGCAAATTCGATTGAATTCACGTCCTCACTCAATCCCCCTCCTATCCAGGCCCAAACTCCCATCGTCTAAGCCTCTGGATCAGCACATTTGTTGATCTCTCACTCATCCCAAACACATTGACACTCTCACTTCTCCAACCCACATACACACCCGCATCCGCATCCCAATCCATCATCCTCCACCGTAGATCCATCAAATCTGAAAAATGACTCCATCGTTCACGCCCCACCCCCCCCCCCCCCCACACCTTCACCCCCCACCACCTCCACTCCCCCCCACCCACCCCCCCCCCACCCCGAAACCCCCCAACCCGAAAAAAAACCCCCCCCCTTCCCCCCCCCCCCCCCCCCCCCCCCCTTTTCAACCCACCTTAGTAGTCTCTTAGCAGGTACTCGTAGTGCCTACAGCAAAGATTCCTTCCAAGCCCGTCTCATCCCATCTCATCAACCCCTCCATCCACCTCACGCGGACCCGCATCGGGGATTTTCTCAAAATGAGAAGTCACATACATGGAAACACCAAGAAATCATGAAGAATTTGAAAAGAATACAGACAATCAAGAAAGGCTTAGCAACAATTTACAAACCGCCATGGTGAAATCGACTCACCCAATCCACATCAACGCCAGTCCCCTTCCAACATATCCATCAATTCATGACCGGCACTCCCGTCTCAGAGAAGACATTCATCCACGCCCTTTACTCACTGCCCTCCATCATCCATCAGCTCCGTAGATCCTCAGATCCTCCACGATCTGCAAGTCCACCCACATCCAAACACATCGGCCCGTCACTCACAACCACCACATCCCCTTGAACCACAACAGTTGATCTCATCCATGATGCCTCATGCCCACGCCTCAATTAAGATAAGAATTGATCAATACTCATACACCTACTACTAGTATACATCACGACCCCCTCCCAATCATATAGCCAGCCACCCCCGACGCCTCCGCAGATCCAGCACCAGCACCAGCACCTCATCCAGCCCCGTCGATCCGCTAATCACAAAACGCCGGGCCCCTTTTCCCTTCCCCTTCCCCTTGCTCTTCCTCTTCCTCTTCCTCTTCCTCTTCCAGCATCTCATCCCCCCGCATGCAGACCTCATGATACCCCCGACCTTCTCATTGATGCACGCGCTCGCGGATCCCTCCATCAAGACGCGCCGAGCACAATGACAGGCGGGATATATTCACAAGCCAGGCAACAAAACAGGAAACAATCAGCCAAACGACATAAAGAAAAAAAATATTAAGAAACAAGACCCAGAGGCAGGTCACGATAAAAAAAGAAAAAGAAAAAAAAACACCCCAAAGCAAATCAGGGATCAGACCAAGAGATGAAAGAGACACAAGAAAAAAGGGAGGAAAAGAAACATCTGATCCACTGAACAGGTGGTGGCACTCGGCCGGCCAAACGATCAATGTCCGAGCCGTGCTGCCCCTCGTAGACGCCGTGATTTCTGTGTCCGCGCTGCTGCTGCTGCTGCTGTAATTTCCATCCGGAAAATTCGGTCTTGTTCTGTTTTTTTTTTCTTTGCCCGGTGAAAACGCCGATAAAATAATTGATCCCTTCGCCGAGGTACTATATGATGGACGACCGTGAAAATGCTCAAGACACCAGTGGTGGAAAGCAGGAAAGAAATAGAAAGCTGAGAAATCATGATGTAAAGAAGAAGTAGGAGAGATTGAGAACAATAGAAAAAGCAGGGAGATCGAGTCGACCATTGGGTATCATGCGGAATTGCGTTGTGTGGTGTTGTGTTGTGTCGTATTGTGGTATTGATGTGTTGTGTTGTATGGTGGTGTCGGCTGTTATTGCTGTTGACGGCGATGACGATGACGATGATGATATTGCACGGCCCGTTTGTCCCCAAATGAGATTCCCCAGGCTCACACGCGAAGCGAGTCGTTTCCGTACAAATCCTGGTCCCTTCCCAAGTCAGCAATCTGGGCCACCCATCATTCCTCCATCATCAATCCTCCATTCTCAATTTTGCATCATCAATTTTGCATCAAGAAGGGTAAAGGGGGGGCAAACCAACTCAGCAATCGTGGTGCTCGTGCTCGAGATGGCTTTCGAGACCATCGCAGGGAGTCCCGCAGTACCCACAGCACCGGCCGGGAATCACCCAGACCTCCTTGCCGTCAAGCGCGCAGGTGGGACATCGCGTACCCGGGATCTGATGAGGCTTTTTGTCAGTACGGAATACGGAGTACGGAGTCCGAAGTACGCCGCCCCCCCCCGCGCCCGGGGGGGGGG
>NQYS01000008.1:186274-196350 GCA_003055955.1 Escovopsis sp. AC
CCCCTGGCGGGAAACCCCCCCACCCCCCCCCCCCCCCCCCCCCCCTCTCTTTATTCTTTCTCCGGCCCGGCATCGAGACCAGACGATCTCGATTGGCGGGCCTTGTCGACCCGAAGCTTCAACGCCTCCTCGTAGATGGAATCGACCTACGGAGTTACGAGTCCTCGTCTCCCGATGAATAAATCTTGATACATCTGCGCATTGGTTCGTGGTGGCTCCACGTGCTGTGCGATGGAGCGTAAGCCTATGTGGGTTTCGAGGTACTCCGTACATCCTCCACACCGTCAGGAATCGTGAGCTCAATGTGTCGCGATGCGGGCAGAAATCCATCGATGATCATTTGGATGGGTCTCCTGCATCAACCTCTGCCGCGAGGTTGGGAGCACGACCTGGCGATGCAGGCGCATGGTCAGGACTGCCGGGTCGATGCCCGCGTCTCGTCCAAGCCTTGCCATTGATCCATCACATGAATCCATCACACACGGCCATTACAGCCAGAAGACGGAGACCTGAGATCAATACATACTCCGTACCGTCCATACATACCTATGTACGGAGTACATACGCCGAGCTGCGTCGTGGCCAAGGCCGGCCGGCCGGGTATGTCTGTCAGCTCTCGCCAGGCCCACCGCGATCCGAGCTCTTCATTTCGTGCATGCTGCTACCGGTAGCTGCTCGTATCCATGTCGTGCGATGGAGCCGCCATCCATCCCCTGGGCCTGGCTGCATGAACCAGAGCGCAGCCCTGTCAGGGATCTCGGGGTGACTTCCACTTTGGCCCGGTCACCATCGATCCTAGCCACATTGATTGAATGTCGCCATGTCACGATTCAAGCTTCAAGATGCATCGACTCGAGGCTTCTTCCCTCAGGCTGCTCGTGCATTCATCACGACTCGCACTGTGCGACTCCCACTGCGAGACATCTTGAAGTGTCCTCCCTTCACATCCATCCATCAATCCATCCCGCATACATTGATACAGGTACTATGTCCAAGTCCATTGATCCGAAACCTTTTGCCATCAAGCATCCAAGCCGCGGCGCTCTGATCCAGCTCGCACTCCGCGGCTCCAAGCCCTGCCCTCGCCAATCTCCCCATCATCTCCATGTCTCTCCAATCTTCGAGGTACATACAGGTACGTTGATCATTCACACTGTACATACATACAGCGACAAGGACCATGCGAACCATTGAGTCTACCCTAGACACTCCCCTGTCGTGCTCCTGATTGGTCGATCTTTCGCGCGCTGTAATTGGCCAATTTCCAATCTCCAACATGCCCTGCCAGCCCCTCTGCGCTAGTCCCGATCCGGATTCCCATCTCCTCCTCCTCCTCCTCCTCTTCATCCTCCACGATCCATCGTCAACATCGCATCGCCATGTCATTTTCACAAACACCACTCACTCAGTCCCCCCCCCCTTTTTTTTTCCCCCTCCTCTCTCCTCAAACTCAAACAAGCACCATCAATTCTTCAAGGTATGTATGTACTCGTACACTCCGTACTATCACCAACCTCATCCTCATCCCCTCATTCCCCCAGCTAGACTCTGTCTCATCCCCTCCCCTCCCCTCCCCCCCCCCCCTCTTCTTCCCTCCCTAAAAAAATGATAGAGCTTAAACCCGTCCCAAAACTTCCCAAACCGGCAATCCCTCATCCCCTCCCAGCCCTGCCATGCACACAGACATACTCCGTACATGGATCAATGCCATACTAACCTCCCGCTAGCCGTCCCTGCATCTCCTACCGGCAAGTCCCCCTTCCCTCTCCCCGCTCGTCCCAAGAAAATCTTCAGTAGCTCCATAGCTCCAATTTCCCCTCATCTTCCGACTCGCAGAAAGCCGCCGCATTCCAACGATCCAATCCATCCGTCAGAAAATAGCCCCGATCGCCTGCGCCGCCGCGCACTAGCCGCCTCTGCCTCTCTGCCTCTCTGCCTTTCCCCTCCTTTTCTCCCCCTCCTTTTCTCCCCCTTTTTGGCAGTTTTGCTCGATCGGCGGCAAACTCTATCGCGGGGGATCGCCAACGTCCTGCGGCTTTTGACATGTCGCGCCGCCGGCGTCGCACGCGTCGATCGCGGCTACGGGGAAGGGAAGGGGGGGGGGGGGGGGGGGGGGGGGGAAAGGGGCTCACAGATCGATACCACCTCTACTCCGGACTCCGCATGTGTACTCAACATGCCGGTGATACGGATGGTGGTTGGTCGTCTGGCCCTGAGGCTCTGACATGGCGAGACTCCGAGAGGCTCGGGAAGCGTGCTTTGATGGGGCCTGGAGCATGCATGACCGCCGGTATTGGGTTCCAGCACGGGATGTGATATCTGAGAGGGGGCGTGTGTGCTCGATGAACGGACAAGGCAACATGAGACCCTGCTGAAGCCTCCTGCAAAGGGCCCATATGGAGGGGATGATGATGATGATTTGCTGGCTGACTTTGGGCCCAACAGACGCACGAGCACTCCTCCCCCCCGAACCGACTTCCAGATGCATCCGCCGCGTCTTCAGGATCCTGGGACTGACTCTAGAGGACACCCCATGCAGGGGCAACAAGGCAAGCGGAGACGAAGCTGCGAGACCTCGGTGTGAGCGGCGCAGCGTCATGCCCTGCGCAAGTCCAACCTCAAAGCCCGAGTGTGTGAGACGTGATGCTCCAACTTAGTCTGTCGGTGCGCAATCTCCAGACCTCCCAGGCCAGGAGAGGAAGGATCAATGGTACGGAGCACGGAGCACGTCTTTACCCCTCCTTCTTTTCCAGAGAAGGACGGAGAGAAAACGTCGGCGATGCAGCACAGGCTCGCACATCTGTGACCCGGCAGCACGGCGCCCTCACCGGGACGGCTGGGCGTGCCACGAGCGGCTCACCGACGGGCGGACACGCGCGCGGCGCAGCTCGTCATGGATCTGCTGTGCGCGCCGTCTCTCGCGCTAGTCCCGCGATGCTGCGAACACAAGGTACGAGTACTCCGTACTCCGTTCTCCGTTCTCTGTACGAGTACGAGTACTACCTCCATCCACCCTGCCATCCATCAACCCATTCCCTGCTGGCCTGAGATGGACCTACCTAGGCCAGCTGTGTGTGCTAGCTCGGATCGTGGGTGGCGCGGCGCTGCTGCTGGTGCTGCTGCTGGTGCTGCCAATTGATCACTTCTCTCTTCCATCCGGGGAATAGGGGTTAGGGGCGCCGGTCCCGCTGCGCGCCGGCCTCGTTCTCGTCCGCAGAACATGGCCTCGTTCTGTATAGTCGGAAACCTTGTACTCCGTACGGAGCACTTCATTCGGATACTTTGCCGGTTGCTCCTCATACTGGCATCAATATCTATACGACACAACTTACTACTCTGTGTAGGCTTTTTGATACGCCGTCTGCTACTCATATGCCCGGCGGATGCATCCCGGACTCAGCCCGCGCCGTCGATGCCGGATCGCCGCGAGGTGTGCGAGTGCAAGACATCCATGATCCATGTGGAGGGCGTGCGAGGCCTCCATTCATCCATCCATGAGGACACGCATCATGCAGGCCAGGAGCAAAAGGGCATCTCCGAGCTACCTACGCAACCAAGGGCAGAAGGACATCTCGGAGCTACCCACGCAACCAAGAGCCCTCAAGGCCCGAGCATATCCACGGCCACCAAGGCGTGCATCCAGATCTGCCTGCCTGGCTACATCCGCATCCTTCCCCCCCTCTCCTTTCCCCCGAGCCATCCCGTCGGGGAACCACCAGCACCCGACACTCTTCCCGGTCCATACACACATCCGCGCCCCCCATGTCCTTCGCAAGCAGTCCGTCTCGACCCGCGGCTCCATACTCTTCGTGAGCAGACGGAACCATCCACGCCTCCCTACCCTGATGGATCCATCCACGCGGTCTGTCCACGACTGGTCTGGCCACGGCCGCCGGGCACGGCCTGCGCAAAGTCAATCTCGATGATGCGAGCGAGGGTGCCATGTGCTGGGGTAGGACTGCGCGCAGCCAGGTTGCGGTGCGACGCCGAATCCCTTCCCAGCATATACGCAGTACTACCGGGGTTTACACACTGATCCATGCTCCGTACGTCCGGATCCATGATAGACTCTCGCTGCCGCATACATCCCACGCTCTAGGCACACTCCCCCGGCCTCGTCGTAACTCTACGGGGGCACTCCGTACTTCGTACAGCTACACGCATCGTCCAGCTGCTCGCGTCCACCTTCATGCATGCGCGTCCTGCACATCATGCACCCGCAGCAGACCGCGGTGCACAGGAGATACGGATACCAGTACCGGCAAAGCACGCAGCCCTCCACAGGGCCATGGGAAGCCCCATCTAGCAAGAGAGCCCAGCACCCATGCCATACGAGTACACTCCATCCTAACAACGCAGCCAAAGCACCAAAGCACCAAAGCCCCAACACGCCCAAAGCCACCGCTGACCTCAAAAAGTTCCGGGCAGCGGCGAGAAAAGGGGCGAACGCCCAACAGGGCAACTTTCGGGAGCGCCATCCCCCACCCCGTTAGCGGATGGCATCACCAGGGATGCTGGCTCTCGGGGCTCTCCCGGCACCCATCCTTCCGCCCAACAGCATCCGTACCGAGGTACTCCGTACACAGCGTCCGTATGTATGTGCAGCCGCCGTCGAGACATGGCCGCACAGCTACTACGTACTACTGAGTAGCATGCAGACCGCAGAGTCTTCCGTGCCTACGGAGCTCGGAGTGCTCCATACTCCATGCCCACCTCTTCAGTACTACCCCGTCCTCCGTACTGCTCCGTAGGTCCTCTTCAGAAAGCATCAGGGTGCGACGGGGCGCGCATACTCGCTCTGCTTCTCCTCGAGTGCTCCGTGTAGAGCACCCCGTACTCCGCACGAGACACTCGAATCATGGCGAAGCTCCGCACACACGCCGAACGCATCGATCGATGTCCATGCTCAGTGCTCCATGCAGAAAGGCAGCACCGTACCCCGTACATCCTATCTCCCAGGTAGTCCTCCTTGCCGGACAGTAGTGGGTCATGTCTACTCCGTACGGAGCACTGCCTCGAATGTTATGCCTGCATCTGGGGAGCAGGCCCGTTATCCCTGCCGCGTCGACTCCGTACAGGATACCGCTCCACGTCCTTCAAACCGCTCCATGTCCCTTTACATCCACTGATCGCGCTGTCCGAGGGCCCTACACCCCTGGCCTTGGTCTTGTTGTCCCTCCTGTGTCTCCTAGCATGCCTCAAGCCCATCAGTTCAGGTTCATCAAGTTCGAAGCCAAGTTCGAATACAAGTCAAGCTCAAGTCCAAGTCCAAGTCCAAGTCCATCACTGAAAGTCCCCAAGTCCCCAACTCATCAAGTCTTCAGGTCTTCAAGTATTCAAGTATTCAAGTATTCAAGTATTCAAGTTCTAGTCCATCAGGTCGTCAAGTTCAAGTTCAAGTTCATATCAATCATGTTCAAGGCCTAATATACAGCGGTCAATTAGAATGCCAAATCATGGGCCCAAGTGATCAATGCAAAGACCAAGAAGAAACCAAACAAAAAAAAAAGACGATCGATACGAATCTATGCAAGAATCTTCAAAAAAACCAATAGCCCCAAACGCCCGCCGTGATGATATCTCCGCTGAAAGCAAATGCCGAAAATCCAAGTTCTATATCCCAACAGCGCACGCCAGCTCGCCAGGAGCGGGAGCCCGTTCCCCGTCGTCCAGGTCGTGCCCGCATCAATGCTCCAAGTCGTGCCGGCATGCTCCAAGTCACCACGCCATCCCTCATATCGGCCATTACCATGCCATCCCTCAGGCCTCGCTCCGCCGGACCTGCTTCACCACCTTGACGAGCAGCTTCCCCCCCTCGATCGCGTGCCCGTGCACGTCCCGCAGCGCGATGAACCTGTACCCGGGCTGAATCCTATCTAGCCGGACGCAGGCCCACGCCAAGCTCGGTGAGCCGACGGTGCGGGAGTCGTCTTCGATCTTGAGCCTAGCAGCGTCCGTAAGTCGCGTTGCCCAGAGCAAACAAAACAGCGCTGCCCGTCCACCCGCACGAGTCTCATTTCCCCCCCCCCCTCCCCCCCCTTCTCTTTTTCCCGGAGCAAAGAAGCAGATACGGCAGAGGCATCCTCCAATCAAGGGCACGCGCAGGTCGTGCGACAACAGCGCAGCCATCACGCCAGCTTTGGATGGGGAAAGGGGGCGGGACCCGTCATCCTGGGTCGTCGTGCGACCCTGATGCCCCAACATTTGTCTGCCGGTCAACGGGAACCCTCACGGCTCCGATGACAAGCACCCATGGATGATTGCTGCAGGGAGACGCGACAGCGCAAATTGACATTCGGAGGGGGGCCGCCGAGCTTGTTCCGGGTCGGGAGGGTCGCCAATCACGCGGATCTGCATCTTGCCGCCCCCCGACAAAGTCTTTTTTTCATGTCCAAGGGAGAAGAACACGAGAGCAGGGCGAACAGGTAGAGAGGGACAGAGATATATGGGAGTCAGGCAATGGACTTACTTGAGGAATCCGAGTTCGGGGGTGACCCTTGGGATGTTTCGGAAGTGCAACGACGCGCCACCCGGCCAGTCGGGATTTCTCCCCGCGGCAGGCTCCGTCCGGCCCTTGTACGCGCTGTCGCCCTTCTTGTCCGCGTCGCCGACGAGGAGCTCGGCCTTGATCAGGGGGCGGAGCGCGCTGCCGCTCTTCTCGTCGTCGCTGCCCGTTGGGATGTTGCGCCCGGCGTAGACGACGAGGGTGAGGGAGAAGATGCGGGCGTCGACCTCGTCGACCGACGTGGCCTCCTTGTTGCCGCTCTGGTAGCAGGGGGGCTTGAGCACGAAGCCGCCCTCGTCGGCGAACATGGCCTCGTTGACCATCATGCCCTCGTCCATGTTCTGCCAGTTCATGGCCACCATCTGGACGCCCTTGTGCCAGAAGAGGCTGGGGTCCGGGTTGGAGCTGTCGACGCGGCGGCCGTCGGGGAAGAGGCGCATGAAGAAGGACTTGTTGTGCTGGAAGACGCTGCTGGGCTCCTTGTCGTGCAGGTCGAGGATCCTCGTCTCCTTGACGGAGAAGATGTGGGTGGGCAGCCGGGCGCCGGGGGTGCTGAAGCCCTCGAAGCGCTGGCTGCGCGTGTAGACGGCGAGGTCGCTGAGGTTCTTGCAGATGGGCACCTTGCCGCTGGTGTCGTGCGCCGGCGGGGCCGCCTGCGGGGGCGAGGACACCGTCTGCCTGAGGTCGGACTGCCCGTCGTCGGACTGCCCATCGTCGTCGTCGGCGGCGGCGGCGGCGGCCGAGGGCATGGGGGGCAGGGTGGAGGCCACGTGGGCGTTGTTGATCTTGGGGGCTGCCCGCTTGACCTTGACGAGGATCCTGTTGCGCAACTCGTCGAGCTTGGGGACGCGGAACTTGGGGTCGCAGCCCTCGAGGGGCTCCTGGACCAGCATGTCGCCCCATACGTCCTTCATAATGCGCACCATGATCTCCTGCTGGTTCAGGTCGGCGTGGACCTCGAGGCTGATGATGATGGGCAGGTCGGTGTTGACGAAGCCGTAGTCTCGCACCGTCTCGCACACCTCACGGAAGCCGCACGGAGTGGTCAGGGTCCAGCCGTGGGTGACGATGGGCTCGTCTCTCGGGAAGGGGTTCCGCTGGCGCGGGGTGCCCGTGCGCGACAGCTCCAGCCTCTCCAGGGAGACTTGAGAGTCGGCGTCGACCTGGAGGGTCGAGGAGCGTGAGGCGTCGTCGGGTAGGGCGCGGCTGTGGGCGCTGGTGCTCCGCGAGTGGTTCGGCTTCGGGCTGCCCAGGTAGCTGCGGGCCAGCTCCCTGGCCATCTCTACCTTCTCGTCCACCTTGTCACGCACGGCAGCGGCGGCGAAGGGGAGCGAGCTCCCCGTGATGCTGAGCCCGCTGTCGCCTCCATTGATGTTGGCATCGCCGTTCCAGACGTCGATTTCGATGCAGCGGCAACCCCTGAGGAGGACCTTGAGACATGGTTAGCGCAATGGATGGGGGAGGGAAAGAGGGGAATCGGAAGGGGGAAAAGAACAAAGATGTGAGAATAAGAGAACTCCAGACGCACCGACTTGTAGGACTCGGAAGAGCTCTCGGATATCCATTGATTGCCGTCGAGATATGTGTTGTGGCTGCTGTTGATGAAGTAATTGGTGATGGGTTTGGAGCCATCCTTTTCCGGCAGCTTCCGCACAATGTCCCAGTCGTAGTCGACGGCGAGGGCCTGCAAGAACTCGCCGCGGGTGTAGTTCTCCTGGTCGAGGCTGACGGTCTGTTCCCCCTGATCCTCGGTCAGAAAGCGGGCGAACTGGTCCCTGGAGAGAATGGGGTCCGAGCCTCGCAGGGAGTCGTAGAGCTTGGTGAGGTGATCATGCATCTCGCGGCTGATGCGGTGCGGGTCGATGATGGATTCGTAGTCGGCGGCGACGGTGTCCTGGTTGTCCAGATTGGGGCCGTGGGCGGTGGCGCTCTTGATGAAGCCCTTGAGGGCGCCGATCTCGATGTCGAATATGGATATGGTGCGCCGGCGCTTGGGCTTCTCGGCATTGTTATCTCGCCGGCGGCGGCGTCGCTGTACCAAGATTGTCAGTACCTGGTATCTTGTTGCTGTAGTAGCAATGGATGAATTGGATGAAGTCAATAGATCAGTGAATGATCAATGTATCCGCTCGGGCCATTCGGGCACGGATGGGGGCCGGTGAGGGAGGAGGGGGAGGGGGAGGGAGGAGGCAGAAGAGCTCGTACAATCAGGCCACAGAGCAGAGACATTGTGACAGCTAAAGATGGGGTCCCGGGCAGAAGCTATTTCGGGCAGAAGCGAAGCAGCTCTTGTCCTCGAATGCAAGAAGGAGGAGAGGAACGAATGTCTCGGCGGCGAGGGGGGGTCGGCCGCTCTTGTATGTGTTGCGAACCATGGGCCGGTGTCGGTGATGGGATGGAGCTCTGGGCAGAGAAGAAGAAGAAGAAGAAGAAGAAGAAGATGCAGACGATGCAGGAGATGCAGAAGAAGGCGGCCAAGAGATGGTCGATGAGCGGAAGCGATTTGATGTCATGCACGTGTGGGCTGGGGATTCTGGGATGGATGGATGGATGGATGGATCCCTTGCTGCGGGCCGCAGGCAACGGGGAACGTGTGGTTCCTGTGGGTGGGTATGTTGGATCGATGGAGACGAAGAAGTTGTTAGGAGGAGAAAGAAGAAGAACAAGAAGAAGAAGAAGAAGACGAAGACGACAGGACGAGGGGATCAATAGTGGGATCAATCCAGGACGGTGTGAGAAGCTGAGGCTGGAGAGTCGCTGGAGGTCGCGGGACGCAGCGCCAGTGAGCGGCTGGATCCATCAAGTGGTGAGGGTGGCCTCGAGATGAGACAGGATGGATGAGTTGGAAGGGCTGCATTGATCGATGCGTGATGGAGCCTTTGATGCCGTCCGTCGATATGGACTGATCAATCCATCCATGAACAATTCATCCATCATCATCATCATCATCATCATCATCTTTTCGCAGAATCTCGAGGTCTGCGCGTTTGCACCGTGCGGATCAACATCAATGATCGCGATGGCGCCACAGGCTGGCACTGGCGACAAGCCGCTGGGCCGCCATGAGACCGCTGTAATGTTGCTTCCCGGGGCCAAGACCGCCTACTAGATGCCGGGCGCTGATTGGCCGGTATGGCCGGAGGACACAGTGCGCAAGCCCAGAGCATCGAGTACAGGGTATTTGATGGATGGAGATCAACTGATGGATCGTGAAACGTCAAAGTTGAGCTTCAACTTGAAATCATGTGGATGGACTGTGGATGAATGTCGCTCGAGGTACGGAGTAGATTCGGAGTATCTGCCGGCAGATGCACAGGCGCGCAGGCAGATGCACGGTACGGAGCATCTGTTGTCCATCAGCACAGCCGCCAACGACCCACGGCGACAACATGCAAGCTCGAGCTCCACGATGAAAATTCTCTTCGGTGGAGGACGCGGATGCGCTGTCTCAGAGCCCAGGGGTCTGGGTGGCATCGCCTTGGCCGGATGGATCATGGATGGACCACGGATGGCCATGGATGGACCACCTTGGATCATGGAGACCAACCTCCCCCCCCCCCCCCTCTTCATG
>NQYS01000008.1:196375-206779 GCA_003055955.1 Escovopsis sp. AC
CCTGGATGGACCCCCTTGGATCATGGGGACCAACCTCCCCCCCCCCCCCCTCTTCATGCGTCTGCGGCTGCAGCTGTCACGCAGGCCATTGGCCGTTGGGCGCCCAGCCACAGGGCTGAACATGGGCGTCGCCGTCCCATTGGCCTCTCGAAGCCGGTCGTCAATGGAGACTCGAGTTGGAGGGTTGGAGGGTTGGAGCCTTGAAGATGGACTCGAGCCTTCAACAAGGTGGAGGTTGAGTTGGAGTTGAAGCTACATTGAAGAGTATTCTGCAGCCCCGTGATGACTACATGTACCTTAATCCCTCTGCAAGCGAGTCGCTCTCGCAGGAGCCTTTGCTTTTCCCCGGTCATTGAGTCACCCGGAAGGGCTCGCATCGAGGCTCCGATGATTGAAGGCCTACGGAGTACTCGATACATGTACGCGGTTTCAGGCACCGAGGGTTTGTATGTATGTACGTCGCCCTGTTTCTATGCATAGGCATAGAAATACGGAGCATCCGTATGTACGAGGACTCGTACTACTTACTCCGTACGGCTCGTACATCCTAACTCGTGCATGCATTTCGTCCGATCCAAACCTTGGGCATCCACTCGTCCGACACCTCATTGGCCTGGGCCGATGGCCTCGATGGCCTCATTGGCCGCGCGCTCGTCAGAGTCTCAGACCGGCCTTTGCGGCGTGACTACCTGTAACCGATCACTGAGCCTCCCGCGATGCCTCTCTGCCACCAGCAGCTTTGCCAGATGAAGGCATCGATCCATCATCAGCCGCCCATGTACGGAGTACTCCGTACTCCGTATCAAACCCAGAGACAGCCCTGAATAAGCGCCTGAGCCCTGAATGCCGCCATTCTGACATTCTCCAACAAGCCCCATGGCATGGATGGATCGAGGGATCGATGCAGTCAGCAGTGGCCCCTTTTCCTCCTCACTCCGTGGGTTCCGTCGAGAATCTGGGCCGAGGCATCAGGGCACCTGGTGGAGGTTCTATTTTGAACTGACGGAACGGAACAAGGGCCTTTGTTGTTCCGGTCCGGATGCTCGCGTGGCCTCGACTCTCGACTTCGACCTCGAGCTTGAAGCCTCGCGTGCCTCCTATTCGGCCGTCCATACGGAGTTCTCCGTACCATTCTTGAAAACCACCACCGACGTGTCACCCGTGTACCCGTACTCGGATGTACGGAGTACGCAGTCATCACTATCGAACGACTGCGGTGTTTCCTCCGAGCTGCGCGCGAGGAAGCTGTTCTCGTGGGCTCTTGGACGGGGCTGTGCCTGGAAACTTGACTGCCTGCGCGCTATCGATGGCTCGCATGCCACCTGCAGCTCCGTCGATGCAACTCGGTGCATTGCGTGCTCCGTACGAGGTATGTACATGCATCAATACATCGATTGATCGGCCAGGGCCCGTGAGGAAGCCGACGACAGCCTCTGTGCGAGAATGAGAGCAAAACACCCAAAGTCAGCAGCGTGGATTCATTGATCGGGACGTGCTGCAGCCATCAGGATGTGCTCCCGGGTACTAAATCGGCGTGGGAAATGAGCTACATAAGGTAGCTGGACTTGAGTTGAAGTTGAGACTGCCCTCAACCGCCCGAGATGCTTACAGGTATTCCACTGAGACTCCAGCCTCTGGTTTCCAGACTGCCTCATCCGCGAATCTCCTTGATGCTCTCGATGACGCTGAGTCTCTCCATGTCCTTCTGTCCGAGGACTCGCCCGGGCCCAAAGACTCATGTTTCAACGTGGAGATGACGCTCACCGGTACCCGTAGAACCTCGAGTCCGGGACCGCCTGGCCCGCCTCGACAAGCACGGCACATAGACGCCTCCTCGAACTCACCTGTACCCGCTCGTATTAGTACTCCGTACTCCGTATTCTGTCCTCCGTCCCTTCAAGTCACAGCCTTTATCTCTCGCAGTGTCTGTCGTCTCAGGTCGAGATTGGAGAGTCCCATCTCGAGCAGCAGCCCTGATGATCATGATCCTCGCGAGCAAATGGATTTGATGGAAACCCCTGGGCCTCATCATGTCAGTGCAACTCCGAATTTGGGGGGGCGGGCGTGACCCTGCTGCGACATCGTGATCCTGCGGCCCCAGACACAGTGAAAACTTGTTGCTACCTCGCCCGCCGCTCGAACGACGCTTAGAGCGACTTGCCTCGTGCGTGCGCGATACGCCTGCGATGCTTGTCCCGCTCAGCTGCGCGCTGCGTCTTGCCAGGCCCTAGACTTGTACTACTCCGTACCTGAGAAGTACTTAGTCCAGGCCAGTCCAGGTACAGTCCAGGTACTCGTCCGCTCCCCTGAGCTGACGGGCGCTCCTGCCAATCTCGTTAGTCAGCGCTTTGACGCCTCCGCGTCCTGTTAAACCTCGAACCTGGCAGGTGCCCCCCGTGGCTCCTGCCCTGGCTTCATGGCTCTGGCTCCGGCTCGGAATCGAGTCAAAACGTTTCTCTCTCTCTCTCTCGTCTGCATGGAATTGATCCGTTGACCCATTCTCTTCTTCTTCTCCCCGGACTGACCCTCTCCTGGACTGTTTCGGCGCTGCCGCTGGACAATGCCTGCACATGCCGATACCGCCATCTCGCCATGATCCCGACTCCTGCTCGACATCTCACTCGCTGGAAGAGATCTATGGGGTCAGTACCAAGGTCAGGGCGACGTGGAGCAGATCGCTCGACCCTCGCATACATACCGGTACAGGTATGCTCTCCACCTCTCCATCTGGGGACAGCGGGGAGAGCGAAGGGGAAAGGAAGGCAACGAAAAAGAAAAGACGAGACAAAAAAAAAAAAAAAAGGATGACAAAGAAAAAAAGGAAACAAGGAAAGAAAGAAACAGTTCGACCAACCGCCAGAATATGCGGAGAGATTGGGCAATCCCGCTTTCTCGAACGTCTTGTCGCCCCTGGAATTCCTGCGAGCAGCACTCCGTACCAGCAGGTATCGATCAATCAATGGCTTACGGAGTACTATCTCCTCCGTACGGAGCACTACGGAGTACGGAGTACGAGTAGCAGGAATGGATGGGACCGGTAAGCAGCAGGCGCCAGTTCTGGGCAGTGATCGTCTCTGGGTGCGCGTCGACGGTGGATGATTTCCCTACCCGTACGAGTCCTCCGTACAAGGAGCTGAAATGCCGACCAGGTACTGGGCGCTAGCCGTCTTCTTTAATCAAACAAGATCCCTTGGGAAATGCGACTCCTTTTCAGGGTCCCGGTGCCGATGCCGATTATATCACAATGTCGAAACAAGACGGCAGTTTCTGGGGGAGAAGGAGGAAGAGGGAAGAGAGAAAGGAAAAAAAAAAAAAAAAAAAAAAAAAAAAAAAAAAGCGTCGCAAAATGCCATCATCCCGTCACCCGGAAACGGCCGCGTTCGAGCTCTCTCCCCCAACGCCGGAGCACCTCGAAAATGCCAGTCAGAGGTCTTCCCGCCGCCGCTCCTGGTAAAGAGCTTCTGCTACCACGGGTACTAGCTCTTCGCCGGCCATGGACTGGAGCTTCCACATTCCACACGCTCGGGATGCGAAGCTGCGCTCTGGGATAAGCTCGCTTGTCCCTTACCCGCGCAAGACCTCTCGCTACATATCTCAAGCTCTCAAACATACCGGTAGCACGAGTATGCACGACGGGAGTACTCGTGTGAGAGTGCATACTCGTGCATACTGGTACTCCGTACATACATGCATACATGCATACAGGCAACGCGCGCCAGCCAGGGATCATCACAGGGATCGCTCTCGTTCCTGCTCCGTAATTTATTTCCGCCCCGGTCGACAAAAGTCAGAGCTTCAGCAGAGCTTCTACGAGTACGAGTACCTGTATGGGTGGTGCTCGGAAATTGCAGACTGCCACGCGGGCTTGAAGTCATCGTGGAATGGATCTGCGCGCGACTGCTCATAGGGGAGCGAGCCAACGTCGTCGTTGAAGAGAGCTTTCTCCCCCCCTTTTCCCCCCCTCCCCCCCCATCACATCTTCGTCATCCTTCCGACCGGCCGGCATACCTTCGATCTCACCCATCAAGCGTGCATTGTCTGAGGCATCTTACCTTCCCCAGACGGCTTGATTGATCCGCGGATGCCAAACCTTCTCGATCTGGCCCATCCATCCAGAAATACGGCATTCGCCGAAACCGGTCTCACAGAAACACGCATCTAGCACACCTACACATGTCTTTTTGACTTTGGAGGCTGCAGCCACTCCCGATTGTCTCTAGACCTTGGGAGCAGCGTCCGGCCTCGAGCCCACAGCGACCGTTTTCTGACGACGAGGATTTGAACATCGACTCCCCCCCTCTCTTCTCCGAAACGAAGACCATCGCGCAATCGAGTTCTAGTCGGGCTGCTTAGACGGAGTCTTGCTAGGTCGGGGCGTTGTCTACTACTAAGTCGCCGACGTCATCACCACATATTGCTGGCAGTATGATGGTGTGATTGCCCCCTTTTTAGTAGCAAGTGACGCGCGAACTTGCTGGGCAGGGACTCTTCTCCTCTACCTCTCTCCCCATCGACCATCATCTTTACCAGTGGCCAACTCGAGGAGGGCCTTCGGCTTCATCCACGGCGACAACGACCGTCATCATTCCGCTCCGACCTCCTTTTGCATCATTATTCGAAATATCCATCACCGGCAATTCAAGATGGGAAACGCACAGTCTGCCGCCGCGTCTCCCGACGACCTCCGAAAGTCTCGAAAGCTCTCCAAGCCTCCCGTGGGAAGTCCCGGCCCGATGTCCCAGTCCGACAACCTCGATTTCTGCGCCGGCCTCAGCGAGAGCGATGCCGCCAACCACCTATCATCCTCCTACCCGAGACTGCCGTTGGATTCGCGGCTCCCCCTGATGGACGCCTTGCCGCCCATGTTTTCCTCGCCCGAGGAACCATACCTGCGATACTCCCGGCCGGGATCCCGATCGACCGAGGGCGGATTCTCCGAGTTCCCCAAGCTGCAGAGCACCGATCAGAGGCCCTATTCGGTCTACGAGTCGGCCGTCACGCCGTCCGGATTCAATCACGTCGATCCGTTCGATGGGGCCTTTCGAGGCGCTCGCCTCGCTCGGGCAGAGAGGTTTGTCTTTTCTTTCCTTTTTTTTTTCTTTTTTGAAAAAAACAATAATATTCTTCTCTTTCTCCCTTCTATTATCAATTTCGCAGACGGCAGGAAAAGTCCATTGACATCATCTTAGCTGGCACGAATGCGCAGATCAGCAGCGCGGACGACGGCATAGCGGAGCTCCCAGCGGATCGGCGGGACGAACTGGCGCGACCCCCCCAAAGACTCCACGCGAGTCGCCAGCTAGGGAAAGACGCCTGAGCAGCCAGGGACCCTCGATGGACTTTCTCCCCAAGATTGAAAGCTTCCCGGAGCTGAGCCTGACGCGGACGGAGTCAGAAGTGACGTTCTTCGCCCCCGCGCGCCGGCGATCCATGATCCAGGTACCCGGCATGGCCACGAGACCGGAGCCCGAGGAACCCATCCCGGCGGTGCCCCCGCTGCCGGCTCGATCGAAATCCAAGAAGTCCCTGAAGATCAAGCTGCCGCAGCGGCCCAGGTCCAGGACCGAGAGCCACGCGAACCCCAAGAACTCTCCTCACACCCCAGTGTTCCCGGTCACGCCGAGACGGTCCTCGGTGTGCTCGCAGCTCGAGTACTCGAAACTACCCAAAAGGGCCTGCACGCCCAACAACGTCGACTACCAGCAGCTCGGCGGCCACAAGTTCGGCACGCTGAGGATCATGAACGCCTCGCCGGAACCGAGCTCCGCGAGGCCGAGCATGGAAGACGCCGCCAGGTCCGGAGCCCTCCCACGCGGCGCCGACGGCACGGGCCTGGGCATCATGTTCGGCGTCGACTTCTCCTTTGAGGAGTCCGAGCTCGTCCACCTGCAGCTCGCCAAGCTCGAATCCCAGTCCCCCCGGGGCAAGCTGCGCGTCACCAACGGACCGGCCGACGAGGGCGGCCTCGGCGGCGGCGGCGGCGACCTCTGCGCCAGCGAGCACCCGACCCGCAAGCTGTCGCGCCGGCTGTCCACCAGCCTCAACCGCCTCTCTCTCTTCCTGGGCGGCCTGTCGGACTCGGTCGGCTCCGACGACGGGACCCTCGACACGCCGTGCAGCTCGCGCCGCAAGTCCCTCTGCAAGCCCGACAGCGGCTACGGCTCGCAGACGTCCCTGCGCGACCTGCACGACGCGCACGGGTCCGCGGATCCGAACAAGCTGCTCCCCAGCGTCAGCCTGCGCCGGCTCTCCCTGTCCCGGCGCGCGCGCACCTCGTCGAATCCGCCGACCCCGAACGAGGCCCACGGCGCCCACGGCGCCTTGGGCGCCCTCCGCCTTAAGAAGGCGCAGACCCAGCTCGGCCGCAACAAGAGCCTGCGCGAGGAGTCGGGCTCGCTGCGCAAGCGGCCGTCGTTCACGGCCATGGCGGAGGCCGCACACGCGGCCTTCTCCTCCAAGTTACGACATCGAAAGTCCATTGCGGGGCATGGACTGCGGGAGGAGTCAAAACGATACCCTTGATTTTCGAATTGTTTGCTTCTTTTGTTCCTTACGACCTTTTTTTTTTCCACATATGTCATCCTTCTTATACCGATTCCCCCTTCCTGGCCCCTCTTCTTCATCCTCTTCTCCATCCTCTTCCTCTACATACCGCTTCTGCTCTCTTCCAACATACACCACATATATACGGTATTGTGTTACTAAATTCTTGTTTCCCTGTCTTCTCTTCCTCAACATCAGATGTTGTTTTCTTTTTGACTTTCCGCGGGCATAGAGCTTGGATATACCAGGGTGCCTTTTGGGCTTTGCGGATTCTCGCTATTAACGAACCTAGATTGGGGACCGCCGCGGCCGGATTATGATTGTGTTTCTTGATTTTCCTCTTGGCCTCTGGGTCCCTGCCGTCCGAGGTCGAAGCATGTTTTATTTTTTGGATTCATTTTCTTTGTCTTCCCCCCTGTTCACTTTCCTCTTTGTTTTCTTTGTTTGTCTTGCATTCTCTATCCCTTTTGTTCCGATTCGTTTTCTTCTTCTGATGCTTGGGCTTCGAGCCCTTTGATCGAGTGAGGTGTTTGAGTCTTTTGATCCTAGTGAGGTCTGTGAGCCTTTTGATCGAGTGAGGTGTTTGAGCCTTTTGATCCAAGTAAGGTGTTTTGAGGATCTTGTTCCCAAGTGAGGTCTATGGGGATCCTGGACTATGTGAGTTTCGATAGCAATAGAGCGGGCACATGGTGCTCTGGCTTCACTTTTTCTTTCCTCAGTGATCCGTGACAATCGATGCAGGCCAGCCGAGTCGCCGAGTCGGGGTGTGTCCGATGTGATTATGAAAATGCTAGAATTGGAATGAATGTCTGGCCGAGAACCACAAAACAGCCCGCCCCTTCCCATCGCCTCTCACGCCCGCACTTTCTGTATGCCCCAGACATCGGCGATCACGCCCAATGGCATCATCATTCCAAAATGCCCATGAAAGATCAAGTCGCCTGATACAAAATCGCTCAAACGTGCCATGGAATACCGAGGCCCCGCGCCCAAAGCAATGCATGAATGGATCCAGGGAGAAATCAGCACACACACAGTTCCCCACCATCGCGGGCGGTCGCAAATCAGCCCCGCGCCCTCAACGCCTCCGCGCGCGCCAGGACGTCCTCCCACCGGAGCTCCTCAAAGGGACCCAGCGCGATGCCCTCCCCGCGCACGGCCGTGGCGATCATGTACGCGCCCGCCCAGCGCTCGAGCCGGACGCTCACGTCGTCCACCCTCTGTCCGCGGAACCAGACCTCGAGCCGCGCGCCGTCCGCGTCCGTGGCATCATCATGTGCCTGCGTCTGCGTCTGCGTCTGCGTCTGCGTCTGCGTCTGCGTCCCCGTACCTGTGGAGATAGAGGTGGATGCGGAGGGGCCCGCCGGCGGCGGCGGCGGCGGCGGCGCCCAGTTGCGCATCTCCAGCTCGCCGAGCCACGGCGCGAGCAGCGCCTCCCCCGTCATCTTGACCCACGCCTCCCTGAGGCACCACAGCGCGTAGAAGTGCTCGAGCCGCGCGCGCTCCGACTCCTCGGAGCCCTCGTAGTACTTGAGATCTTTGGTGCCCTCCGGCTCCTTGGCGTGCTCTGCGTGCTCTGCGTGCGCCGGTCCCGCCCGCAAGCCGCGCAGCCGCCGCGCCTCCGACGCCGCGAACACGTCCTCGTGCATGCCGACAAAGTGCGCCCACCCCTCCCCGCGGATCGTCCGCAGATCCCGCGCGCGGCGCTCCGGCGGGCACACGATGTCGATGCCGAGGGCGGCTCGGGGCGCGGGGGCCCGCAGCGCGGCGAGCAGCACGACGACGCCGGCCTGGTGGGAGACGTTGAAGAGCAGGGGCTGGGGCCCGCCGGACTCGAGGCCCTCACCACCCCCGGACTGAGACTGGGGCTCGCTGGATTCAAGGCCCGGGCTGCCGGGGTTCCAGTAGAAGACAGGCTTGGCGTGCGCGTCGCGGACAGGCGTGGCGCGCGCCCACGGGACGCCGAGGAGCTGCGCGATGGCGAGGCGCTTGAGCAGCGCGGAGAGAAGCGCGAGCTTGGCGTCGGCGAGGAAGTGGTACCGCAGCACGGCGGCGGCCTCGGGGGGCGCGAGGAGGGCCATGGCGCGGGCGGCCTGGCCGGGGGTGTCAGCGTGCGATCTTCGTGTCCCCGGGGGGATGGGTGGTGGCTCATGGCTCATGGCTCATGGCTCATGGCTACTAGTATTCAGGCCTTGAGGCTGGGGCGTGTGAGGGTTTCGTCAAAGGAACGGACGACTCACGGCTTGAGGCAGGTCGGATGTCTGCTTCGCGGAGGGGAAGAGGGGGCGGGTGTCTATGAGCCACTGTATGACGGTCGCCATGTTTTTGTTTTCCTAGACTTTTTGCTTCAGATGATAGAAATCAAGAAATAAGAGATTGATCAAAATGACGAGGTTTTGGTGAATTGAAAAGAACGAATGGAATCAACGGATCGCGTGGGCACTCGCAGCAAAGGCTGAGGTGGTGAGAGTGTCACATGCATTTGATGCAACGTCAAAGGATCGGGGTGAGTCCTGAGCGTCGTCTCGTATTATCTAAGCAATGGATCCCAACGAGCCCCTCGCCGAAACGCACATTTCCCCCCCTTTTCCCTTTTTTTCCCCCTCCCAACGACGAGCGGGAACAGACGCGGGCGAGATGGAGATGTGCAGGCCGGAGCTGTTTCAATGGACGCTTGCAGGCCGGTATTGCTCCTTTGATGGAATTTTCTCTATGCATGCTGCCTCTTCGTGGATTTGCTAGGACCCCCGCGCCAACAAACCTCATTCATCGTGCTCCTCATCGGACGGCACCTCCAGCGACAGCGAAAATACATAATGCTTCTTCCCGTGGCCATGGCCGTCTTTCTCCTCCTTCTCACTATTCTTCTTCTCCTTCTCCTTCTCCTTCCCCCTCTCCTCCTGATCCTGCGCCGCCGCGGCCTTCTTGCCCCCCTCGTCATCTGTCTTGGCCTCGCCGTCCTTCTTCTCGTCCTTGGTCAGGTCGAGCTTCCCGTCCTCGAGGTTGCCGAGCGTCTTGACGACGTTGCCGCGCTCGTCCAGCTCGACGACGACGTCCACCGTGTCCAGGCTCCCGTTCTCCGTGTAGCGCCAGAGCTTCCCGAACTCGCCGCGCGCGAGGCTCGTCGCGAGCAGGGACCCGAGCACGCCCGGTACGAGGTACAGCAGCGCCGGCTGCCCCTGCCTGAAGACGAGCACCATGACCAGCGTGGTCAGCATGCCCATGAGGTACCCGGCCATGGAGGCGTGGAAGTAGACCTTGGGGAACCGGGTCGCCGCGATCTCGGGAGGGAGGTCCCGCGCCGCGCCGCGGCCCAGGGGGAACGCGATCCCGAGCCACCCGCGGGCCGTCCACAGGCGCTCGCCCCAGCTGCCCTTGGCGTTGAGGTAGGGCGCCTTGACCTCGACGTGCTTGGTCTCGCTCCTCTCGACGGCGCTGCCCAAGGCGGCGTCCCTCTCGACGATCTTGAGGGCGACGGGCTCGCGCTTGATCTTGCCGAGGTAGTGGATCCAGAGGTCGAGCCGCAGCGCGAAGCCGATGAGGATCCCGGGGACGACGATGTCGCCCAGCCCGAGCATGCTCTTCCTCTCGGCGGCCTCAAAGGTCAGCTTGATGGGGGCGTCGAGCTTCGTCGCCACGGTCAGCATGTACGGGCTACAAAGCGTCAGCAGCAGTCACGACTCGGCAGAAAAAAAAAAAAAGGGGGGGGGGGGGGGAATGGGAGAAGGGAGGGGAGGGGAAAGGGGGAAGATATGGGTGTGGGCGGTATATTAAAAAAAAAAAAAGAAGAGAAGATAAGGTGATCTCTAATTGCGTTATCAGCGTGAGAGACGTATCAGGCTTGAACGCAGTGTGTGCAAG
>NQYS01000008.1:213490-230806 GCA_003055955.1 Escovopsis sp. AC
GCTCCGCCGCCTAAACGCCCTCCTCCTCCCCGTCAGCTACAACGACGCCTTCTACCAGCGCGCCGCCGACCCCGCCGACGGCCGCTTCTCCCGCCTCATCACCTGGTCCCACTCCAACCCCTCCGCCGGGCCCCCCACCGTCGTCGGCGCCATCGTCTGCCGCCTCGAGCCTGAGCCGACATCACCAACAGCTCCGCCAGCATCAACTTCAACTTCAACGCCCTCCACCATCTACATCCAGTCCCTCTGCCTCCTCGCCCCCTACCGCTCCATGGGCCTCGCCGCAGCCGCCCTCGACGCCGTCGCCGCAGCCGCCGCCGCAGACCCCTCCCTCCCCGTCCGCTCCGTCACCGCCCACGTCTGGACCCAAAACGACGACGGCCTGCGCTGGTACGAGGCCCGCGGGTTCCGCCGCGCCAAAGACCCCATCCGCGGCTACTACCTCAAGCTGCGCCCGGACTCGGCCTGGCTCGTCTCCCGGCCCATCGGCCCATCGGCGCTGCTGCGGGCGACAAATACCTCCGCAAATGCGAGCACTTCCACTACAGCCACTCCCACTACCGCCACCACGGCCGCTCCTCCTAGACCGCGTATCGCTCCGTCGAGGTCCTACCAGAGCCAGCGGCCCGACACCGAGTGGAACGACCTGCCGGACGACATGGCGCCGGGCCTGCTCGCGCCCGCCAGAAAGGCCGCCGCCTCCTCCTCCGAGGCCACCAGCTCCGCAAGCTCGAGGAGCAGCTCCGCCGCGCGCAAGAAGAGGGACCGGGCGTACCCCGTCGCCGCATTCGGGAACAGCTGAGTTGCGCCGGTGCGTGAGGGATGGGATCGGCTTCGATGTTTTTCTTGCCCGGCCGCCCCCCCCCCCCCTTTTTCCCTTTTGGCTCGGCTCCTTTGCATACACGATTTTATTAATACGGGATACCATTGATCAGCCCCAGTTACCTACCGTAGACAATTTAGACCTCATTACTATTAGACGCCATAATACATCCATCCCTTCCGAGCCGTTCATTCAAAGGACCGCTCACGTCACCCAGTGCTGGTTTCCAAACAAAGGAGGCTGGATGCTCATGGACCTCATGTCCGTGCATGTATTCGTGTCCCGTCAAGAGTCTTACAGAAATCTCCCGCTCTACCGGTAGCTCTCACAAGCCAACCCAGGAAGGGTCATCATTGGATCTCTTTTCGCAAGGTCTCGCTTTCTCATATACAGCCTGAGCCACTGAATGTATATACAACAATCCTCCCTACCTGTTTTGTTTCGCCCTTCTTGTTCTTTTCCGTGCTGCCCTCCTTTTCCTTAGTATGAGAAAGAAGAACGCCTGCGGAGGATCCCGGGAAGAAAAATCAGGAACCCGGACACACTCCGTGCCAAACATATGAGTTCGCCTGAACAATGCGCTGTTGCCATTTCCCTCGTCTTTTGGTTGATTGTCCTTTTTAGATCTTTCTTTTGGTATTGATTAGCTGTATCCCTCCTCTTTAGTTCCGACTCGCTCTGTTCCACCAGATGGCAGCTAGAGCTCCGACGCCGATGATGCCGCCAATGACCCACGCCGAGGTCGACAGTGGTGTCTCGCCAGCTGTAGAATTCGTTAGCTCGTCTCTCGCAGGCCCAAGGGGGAAACCCCTTTTTTGGGAGTACTCACAGTGGTCCTGGACAGATAGGGATAACCTCCTCTTGATGTCGCGCCTGAGGTCCTTGAGGAAGTCGCCCGGCTTCTCCATTCCCGAGGCGATGAGCGCAATCAGGGCCGCGCCGACGCCGCTGCCGTCCTTGGCGATCCCAATGCGGATCTTGTCCGCCCCTTCGGGCCCGATCGCCTCGATGGAGCGGAGGCCCTCGTAGATCATGTCCCGGAAGTGCGGGTAGTGCTCGACCAGGCTGCCGTCGACGCCGACGTCGATGATCTCCTCCTGGGGGTCATGGAGCTTCCCAGACTGGATCGCGATGGCCCCGATGGCCACGGACGATAACCGGGCGGCGCGGCGGGCGACGGCACCGGCGACCGACTTGAAAGCCTGGGCGTCCTCGAGCGACGGCGTGGACGAGTGGAGCAGGCCCTCGAGCTCCTGGCGGATGTTGCTCAGCTCCGGCGTGTCGTCGGCCGCGGCGAGGGACAGGACCGCGGTGTCGAGGCCCCATTGCTGGAAGATCTTAGCGTCCGCGTCGACGGGGCTGGCCCACTCGCCGGTGCTGGAGTTGACCTCGCGGAAGAGATGCGTCTGCTCGTCCTGCATCATCTCGACAATCGCCAGTCGCGCGATCTCGCCGAGGAACATGCCCGAGACCCGCTTCTCGTACATCTGGATACCCGGGTTCACGCTATGCGCATCCAACGCCCTGTCCCAGGTCGTAGAGGGGAGGACGTTGAGCTGGTTGTCGAAAGAGCCCCATTCGACGTTCATCACCATCTCGCTCGATGACTTGTTGTACTCGCCGTGGATCGGCTTCTTGATGTTCTTCGCCTTCTCGATGTAGGCGCCGTTGGTGCCCGTGCCGAAGATGGCGCCCAGCGTCGCCAGCTCCTTCCCGGTCGATGTGTACGAGCGGGCCATGAGCGTCCCGACGGTGTCGTTGACGAGAGCGGCCACCTTGACCGGAAGGCCGAGGTTATCGATCTCGACCTGCAGGAGCTCGCAGACATCCTTGCCGACGGCGTCTGGAATGTCAAAGCCCTTCGTCCATCGGATCAGGCGGCCCTTGTTGATTCCCATCTGCTGGACGGGGAAGCTGAATGTGAAACCGAGACGGAAGATGTGCTCGTCGACGTAGCCCTGCGGGGCGCTGAAGGTTTTGCGACGGTGCACATGGCTCTCGAAGTGTTCGGCGTGGTGCTGTCGGAGGAAGATCTCGATCTGCTTCGCCAAGAAGGAGAACAGGTCCGTGACGGTCTTGGCCACCATGAGCTCCTTGGGAATGGCGACCTTATTGCACGTCATGTCGAATGTCGTGTCACCGTTGAGCGTAATGGAGCAGACCCGAAAGTTGGTCCCACCAAGGTCGACGGCCAAGTAGAGACCCTGTCAAGGCAACGGCATTAGTTCGTCTGGGCCAAGCAGAAAGCATGCGACGGTATCTGGTTACCTTTTCAGAGCCATTGGGTACGGCCGTAACGTAGCTGGGGATCTGGCTTAGGCTTGTGCCATCCTTCTCCAAGCCCTCGTCTGTGGCCGTGGTCAGTCCGCAGTATGCAGTATGCAGGCCGCAGAGCGCAGAGCGCGAGCGATCTTCGGGAAGAGACGATGGACCTACTCATCTGCCTGAGAAATTCGCTCACATGTCGGTTGACGTCCGAGTCGGAGAACTCGAAATCAGAGACGATGCGATTTGTGTGCTCCGAGAGACCCATTGCGAGAGCTCGAGATACCGGGGGAGAGGTTGGGAAGGGCGAATGGTTTGGACAGACCGGCTCTGTGACGACGAGCTGCGAGGAGGAGGAGAAGAAGGGCCCGACGGAGAAGAGATGACGTGAGAGAGAAAATTGGGAGACAGAGTGAAGTTGAAGCAGGAGCGGCTTGGCGTCGTGAAGAATGATCCGGGAGAGCTAAAGTTTTATAAATGGCATGGTCAGCACTCCGTACGTGGTACTAACTCGCACAAAGCTGTGGTGCCCCATGGAGTCCGGACGTTAGTGTCCTGGGGTAGTCGAGGAGCCGGTTGCAGATGGCATCATGATGGGAAGATGGATGGTGGCACAAGCAGAGGTACCTGCAGTACATCGCATACCTACTTGGGTATGGTATGTACTCGTAGGTTCTCGTACATGCATCAATGCGATGGGGGGATGAGTGCTTGTTGCTGGGCTCGTGTCCGGGTCTTGGACCCGAGTCTGGGCAGAGAAGCTCAACCATCAGAGGACTGCTGGAAGCATGTGCGCGTGCGTCGTCCCGAACCTGCGTCTGTGTGGGCTTGGCATCGAAGGCATCGAATCCCCCTCCTCCTCCTCCTCCTCCATCTGACGACGCACTTTGGTTGGGCCGTTTTGGATGCAACGGGGGGGCAGGGATCGGTCCCCGTCCGAGAATGACGCGGGGCTCTTTTGGCCGAGTTTTCCATGCTTAGCGCAGGGCCCGTTGCGCTAGGGGGGCACCACTTTGCAGCCAGGTGCTCCGAAAGTGCTCCGCAAGTGGTCTCCGTACTCGTACCTGTATCGTTCGGCTGGCTCGAGGGAGCTGACAACTTGACAACGATCCGAGAGCCTTCTTGATAAGCAGATGACGAGGGCTCGCTTTCCCACGATAGCCCGGCGCGCAGTGAGCGTCTGAATCAAAGCGCTGGCTCGCAAAGAGGCCGGATGTTTCATGGCCGGTGATGATGGGGATTCCGATTTCACCGAGGAACAGCCTGCGCGCCTTTCTAGGCAATTTCAAGACTCCCAGCGTTGCATCGCAGTTGTGCGCCATTATTTCCCGAATGGTTCGACATCTGGACTTTGAAGCTCGCCGTTCGAGATGATGTTGTTCTGTGCCATCACCCATGGTGACTTGACTCGGTGTAGGTGTAGGTGGAAAAAGGTTTGGGGGGTCGACAAAACGGGGACTCAACAGGAATGGGGCAATGCGATGCTCGTGAGACCGAGGGTAGAAATCGTCGGATGTAGAAGAAGAGGGGGCGGGGGAGAGGGGGAGAGGGGGAGAGGGGGCGCGCGCGCAAGAGAGAGAGAGAGAAAAAGAGAGAGAGAGAGAGACAAACAGACGAGAGGAAGTCAGACAGAATGATGGTATCAACTCACCGTCGCCAACAGGAACAGAGTCACAATGGACCATATGTTGCTGTTGCTCATCAAGTTTGGCCTCCTTGGCCCCTGGAGGAGCTTGTCGTTGTCCATCGTGCTCTTCAACGAAGCTTGTTGTGCCTCTTGCTTCCCAAAGTCCTTTTTGAGGCTACTGCCCCATGGGGCGCGGGGGCCTCTTCGGCTTTGAAATCTGTGGGACGCTGTCGTGTCGGAGTCGGTGCGCTCACACCAACGACGAGCGAACGGCGGGCGACTGGGTCGGATTTCGCCCCAAGGTCAGGCTCGAGTCGCTCAAGTGAGCCCGAACCTGACTAGAAGGACTGATGGAAGAGGCGGAGAAATGATAAGAATGGCAGGGGTTCGCGACTTGTGTCAAAGTCCCCAATGGAAAGGCGTGGAAATCGTCCAACAAAGGCTGGTGCTTGTGCCGAGCAAGAGACTCGTATGTATGAGTACTCGTAAAAGGGCCGTATTTCATGCACCTCTTTCCCCCCCTCTCTCTCTCACATCAAGTTGACCGCAGATGCTGCGAGTCAGACTGGGTCGTCGTTTTCCGTAGAGCGCAGAAATTCGCGCGAATTTGGGCTTTCGTCTGCTCCGCGTTCAGCCCTGGATTGTCCGAAGCGCAAACGCAGATCGCCGCTTTGTCTACTTCGAGTGTCTGCAGGAACCAACCGGCCTCCCTCTGACTCGGGAATGTGGATGGGTCAGCCGACCCTCTGGCGCTGGCGGTATAAGGTATCGAAGCGGCCTGTGAAAGAAAACAGCGTTGAGACGCGGTCGTCACTGTTGGCAGATGAGCAGAAGGAGGTAATCGAGGAGGGCCGGTCCTGGCGGCGTCGGACCGAGATCAGGATGCCTGTCGCAAAGGATGCAATGCCTGTCAGTGCATTGATCGGGTTCGAATCTCGCAAAACCCCAAGGCGGCTTCATCGACAAGCAGGTTCCCGCAAATGAAAGTGCTGGCTGCTCCGTCGCTGCACCTCTCGGGGAGAACGCTGGACAGTGTTTCAAAGAGAGCCTCGAGTCCGGCCGGGCTGGACGAAAGACAAGCTGTCCTGATTGCCCGCGGCGAGATGCTCCGATGACCAACGAGCCGTGGACTTTCCTGTCCTTGAAGAAGGAGCAACACTGAGGCCAGGAGGATGGGGGGCTGGCAGGCTGGCAGGCTGCCAAGACTCTGGAGGGTTGGTGACCAGCTGGCCTTTCCCCCCCTTCGCAAACGAGCGTCAATCCATGGAGCGTTGCTCGTAGGCGAAGAGAGGTGCCCGGCGAGAGACGAAACAACGTGCAGACCCCATGGGCTATGCGGGCTTGTCCAGAACCACGATAGTGGTAAAAATAGTGGTCCCTACAGCAGTGCGCACTGCTCCGACCTTATGCTTGCAAGTCGACGCGGCAGGGAGCTCTGACTTCGTCCACCGCTTACCAGGCGCAGCGCAGCCGGGGATTGCCTGGGAAGCGTGCAGCTTCCTCGCCTCATCTCAATTGGATCCTTTGAAATCACAAGTGATCAATCCCAGGAGGCGCTACTCCGTAGAAGGTCCCTGCTTCTCAAACGCAGTGATGGTGATCTGAAATTCGAATCAATTGAGGACGGCTCAAACAGAGGAGGTGGGTGGCTAGTAGGTACTAACCTATAGGTATGTACGGTTGAAGATGGCTCAATCCGTGTCCCCTTTCTCGATACTCATCACTCTTCCAGACAGCGGACCAAGAAGCGCGAGTCGAGGGTCGAAGCCCCTGAAGGCGACTCTTCAAAAGGAGCTCAAAATCATGACCACCAATTGAGGCACGCCCACCAGCCAATATGCTTTGCCAGGGATGGCCCTACGCGTCCATGAGCCCCATCGCTTATATAGTCTTGAAGCTGACAGTTGCCATCATCACAAATCTAAAATTGCCCGGCGCCGCTGGCAATGGCTCCGCCAATAATTGATCCAGGCGTATCCTTGAACTCAAGACAGGCGTGGCTCTCAGATACTTGCCCTTTCAAATGAAGTATTTTTCACGCTCCAGATTGCCAAAAATAACAAAAAGGAGCATAGGAGAAATACTCTCTTCCGATGCTCGTCACCTGAGAAACGCACGGTCAGAAAAGGGGGAGGGTGGGACACAGGAGGCACATCGACCGGCACCACTCACCTTCTCTATCAAAGGCGTGGACAGTGACCACGAAGAGATTCAACGGCAGCCTGAGAAGGCTGTACAAGCTTCCCCGAATGCTATCGCCGATTGCTTCGCTCTTGATCAACGCCATGCTGGGGAAGTACGCGCCGACGCACGCTTCAATGACACAGAATGCGTAGAAGAGCATGTACTCCTGATCGAACAATATTGCGATGGTCAGACTCGCAATCGTCAAGGAAAAGGTCAGGAGGAGCGTAGACTTGGCACTCTCGACGGAACCCATCTTCTTCTTGCCGATGGACAGGGCCGTGGAACCAGCCATCATGGCACACATGAAGCTTGAAAAGACGAGACCGAAGGGCAGATCCTCCTGTTTGCCCGAAATCGTCCGAGCGCTCTTGAGAGCGGCCGACCAGAAGAAGACAAAGAGATACATGGCTCCCTCGAAGGACAGCATGGCAAAGCCGAGGACCAGGACATTCGTGTTGCGCAGAGCACTGCGATGGCACTGCCGGGCGGGGCCCGCTTTCGCCGCTCCCGAGCCATAGTTCTCTGTCCAAAGCAGAAGCATCAGGATGGCGGCACCGGCACAGCACACGAGGCTGGCATAGAATGGCCAGATGCGAGATCCAAAGAGCCTCACGAGGCCATCGCCGATGATGCCGGAACAGATCGCCACAATGCCGCTAACGGCCGTCATCCTTCCAAACACAACGCTCAGAGGAAGGACTGTGCCGTCGAGCTCGAGGGAGTGATAGTCCGAGATCATCCAGGTTTCGAAAACACTGTAGAGTATCGTCGTTGCATGGCCACCGAGTACCCGGCCGAGGCAAAGCACTGCCAGATTGTTGCTCAACATTGACAAGCATGTCCCGGCGTAACAGACGCAGTACGCGAGACACATTCGCTTCCTGCCATAGCAGTCTGCGATCTGACCAACGTAGTAGGCACTGGCACCGCCGGAGATGAAACCTGCCGCGTAGAGAAAGGCAACGTAGGTCTCCGGGATGTTCTTCTCGTACTTGTAGATGGCATAAGTGTGAGGCCCCTCCAACGGAGCGCCACGTCAGCGGTTGGGTTCTGGAACTACTACTACCTTGATTCATGCGAAATTCGACTCACCTGGAACCAATCGCCTGCCACAGCTAGAGCATAGACGGAGAGCGCGCGCAATTGATATCGCAAAGCCCTGGCTCTTGATGGGCCGTTGTCGTCGCGTGGGTTCTGTCCATTCCCGACTCGTTTGGTGGGCTGCGACCAATGCTGCTGGAGGAAGATGCCAGCATTGAGAACCACGAAGGCGGCCAGGTTGATCCGGTAAAAGTCCATGGTCCCTCAAAGGCCAGTCGAACCGCATTGACGTGTTGTCTCTGATCCGCGTTGATTCGATCTAGCGGGCGTATCGTTTGTCTTGGGACTCGGGCCAAGGCGTTGCTGGGGACAGAGGAAATCCATTCCAGTTTGGAATGCATCAAATTGATTGATTCAATCTTGTGCGCCTGCCGTTCGCTTCCTGGCGGTGATGCCCTAGACATACTTGCCACTGCCTTTCACTGACAATTGGAAACCGCGAGTCCACGGGCAGTTCCTTCCGTGATCTCATCTTCCGTGAACATCCAGTCTTGATCGTGTGTGCCTGAGCCATCAAAATGGGAAAGAACCAGTGACGCCGGGAGATGACTCGGAGTTTCCCGAGCTAACTTTCCTCGAAAAAGGGGCAGGCGCGAATGGGGTTCCAGCAGGTCCGAGTCGTTCTGCCGTTTCAAGTTGAAGTTGGGACAAGTTTATAAAGACATTCGGAGATGTTCAATTTGGAGACTGCGAACTTTTCGATACAGCACGTACTAGATTTCTCAGGCATTGCTCAGGATGATCCATATGTAGCACCTTGTGAGTCAACATGTTGCTGTGAGACTGCATGATTGTATGTATGTAAGTGCGATCGAACTCAGAGCCATCGGAATACCGAGGTTTGGAATGCAGCCAGCGATTGCGTTTCCGCAAGTTCCAGTTGTCATGGACTGAGAGGCAAGACACCAGATCGCTGTATGCATCAAGGATCGACGTACTCCGTACATATGGCATATGTACACATGGAATACAGTACTATTGGATCCATGATATCGGGTAGAAGACTGCATCAAAGCCTGGCCCGTCTGAAGGTTGCCGGGCGAATGATGCCAAACAAATCTGGATCAAGCCGGCCGATCTTGTCCGTATGAAGCTTGCAGATCCCGTCTCTCGAATCGATCGATCGATCGCTCGCTCGCTCGCTCGCTCGCGCGCTCTTGAGCGTGCTTTGTGCACGATCTGGTAGCTGCAGCCCTGCATGGGCCCCGGGCTGTCTGTCCTTCCCCCACACGCCGCGCCGGACCCCCGCCGACTGGGACGAGTGCAGGTTGTACGAGTATGTATCGCCTTGTACGGAGTAGAGGGACCTTTGCGGCCTTGATGTGCAGGGCGGGCCTGTCCTGAGCGGATCATGAGAATAACCTCAAGTCAAAGTCCTACGCTATGGCCTAGTCCTACCGGTTGAATGAAGATCACGATACTCCGTACGGAGTACTCCGGACCTACTACGGAGTACGAGTACAGGTTAGTGGTACGAGTACGGAGTACTAAGGCCAACTTGAATGGCTTGCGTCAACTTGAATATGAGCGTCACGTGCAAAGGAGGCACGGCCATCACCTCAGGCTGTTATGAGTGCTCCGTACCTCCTGCCCATCTGAGAAGAGAAGAACTCCTGGCGCCGCCTTCCCGTTCGTCGGAAACCTGCCGTCAATCGAATGAAACTCCCGAGGCACGTCGGCCTTTGCACGGCGTAGGCGCTACAGGTACCCGCTGCCAGTGCCAGGGCAGAGAGTCGGAGCCTCCTGAGGGCGCCGTGGCATGAGGTATCCTCTACCTGGAGCTACCTCTGCCAGCACCGCGATCCTGAGCCTCAGGGCAGCCTCTGAGGCTTATGTACATGATACTGTCACGACCATGAGACGCCAACTTCAATTCAAGCGGGTGCATTTCCGACTCCATCGAATTAAAGCCACTGCCGAATACGAGTAGGCTTGGAGTCTAGAGGACATGGACGAATGCGAGGAATCAAGAGTCTGTAATATTTCCTGTAATACTCCATATACTATGGTCGGAGCCCTCCTCAGTACTACTAGTTCGTACTCGAGATCAAGAATGTTGATACCCGGCCGGGATAAGCTGGAGTATCTCGTGGTACCGTGTACCTGTGGATCGTGCCAACCCGGCCGGCGCCTGATTAGGTTTTAGCCTCACGATAAGCACCAGCAGCCGCAGCAGAGGCAGGAGCAGCAGAGACGCAACTGCCAGAACAGACGAATACTTCCAGGTTGGAGCAAGGGCGATCTTGAGGAAAAGCAGACAGAGGAAAGAACGTCACGGTGGGAAAGACAGACGGAAGGATTTGACGCTGCAGATCGACGGCTCGAGTCGCTGAAACCTCAGGATCATCATCACCATCATCATCTTCGACATCGACATCATCAACTCCTCCCACGGGCATTAAAGACACAGCAGCACGAAATTGCACCCAGGACTCCGCAGGGCTGCCTGAACCACCGCGAGAAGAAAGACACAGCACGAGCTCTGCAAAAGATCACCCCGGCTTCGCTCGCGTTCATGCAGGAGCCCCTCTCGAGACAAAGCAAGCATCGATCGACCAAGATACACTCTACTCCGTGCAGGTACTACCACAAGTTATCGTGTACAGGCTAGGTCTCTGTACTTCTCGTCTGCCAGGCGTACCTGGAGGTCGTACTCGTACACTAAAACTGACTTGGAGTCCGAGGATCCCGTTCCGTCCGCCGTTTTCGCCAACCCAAATACTCCGTACTGGGTCCATCAACCCATCCATCACCTGCCGACGTCAACAACGCCTCGAATCTCCAAAGAAATCAATATCGCCAATCAACATTCCGTGCAGGCTTTCAGTATTCAACACCTTCGACCCAAGACACCAGGATACTTGATCCTCCATGCCGTCCAGACACCACTACAGAGTACTACGACATCAATACTACTAGTAATCGTGAGTCCTTGGCTTCAATCCGTCTCTTCAGCTTTGCTTGGCCGATTCCCATGTGCTCAGCCCCGTCTGTCCGTCCCTCTTCTCGCCCACACCCTCCCAGAAACCAGAAGCAATCTACCGCAAGTCGATCTGCACTCAGCTCTTTGCCCACGGTATCATGGTGACTCGCACTCCGGGGCTCGCCCGCGAATGGCCGTCCCTCTTCGTCTCCCGTTGCTAATTTCTGACCAAACTCCAGATCCACCCCCATTTCGTTCTCGCTCGCTCTATTTCCAGCACCGTCCGCCGCACTCAAACGAGCCCAAGCCCTCCCGCCCTCGACTCTTGCGCTGCTATTCTCTATCCTCGCGCCCGGGAACCTATTGTTCTATTACAAGTACGAGCCACGGCGACTGGCTACTACTACTACTACTACTACTACTACTACTACTACTACTACTACTACTACTACTACTACTACTACAAGGAATAGGCTCCTTCCTCCGCGTGATTGCTATCCAGAATTGTCGCGCTGCCCGATCCGATCGCCCGACTCCAAATCGCCGGCCAACGAAGCGCTGCCAACAAGTTTGCTGCCATCCACCACGAACCTGTGACCTGACTAAGGTTTCTCCAGCCTCGAACCTCCGCTCTCTCGACGCCACGGGGCCTTCCTCCGTCGTCTTACCTATCTGACCGTTCGCTTCCTTTCCCTTTCCCTCTTCTCTTCTCTTCTTCCTTCCACATGAGTTCTATGAACTCTCGGCTCAAAAACTTCGGTTTCGGAAAACGCAAGTCGACCGCGAGCATACAAAGCGCAAACCTGCCCGGCATCTCCCCCGCCAACACTCCTCCTCCGGGCCAAATACCTCAACACCATTCCCCGCAGCCTGGGCAGACACCCCCTCCTGGCGCTGCTGCCTCGACGAACAGCCTCCCTATGAACCACCCAGGCGGGGGCAATCGCCCTCCAAGCTATTCCGCCGGCAACTACACACAGGGACCCCTTGGCCGATCGAGCCCTCTTCCTCAGGGCCAGAATCGGCCTCCGCCGTCCCAGATTGCTGGAGGTCCCCCACCTATCAACACTGGCGCTCCCGTTGGATATCCGCCGCACATGAACATGAACCAGATTCCACCCAATATGCCTCCTCCCGGCCATCCTCAGGGCGGTCCGCCGGGATTCGGCCAACCTACTGGATACCCTCCCGCTGGTGGACCGCCACCTCCAGGCCCTGGTCTCGTCGCGCCCCAGTTCCAGAACGGCTCGGCTGCCGAGGTCGAGGGGGCCAGTCGAAGCAAAGCCCAGCTGATCGTTGGTATCGACTTCGTGAGTGTCCTCCTCTCGCGTCACCAGGATTCTGGGAACCGCATAGCTGACGTTGGGTACCCTTCTTCCCACGCCCTTTAGGGAACGACGTTTTCTGGCGTGGCCTTCGCATTCGCGACCAACAATGAAGCCAAAGAAGATATCATTGCCGAATGGCCAGGTGCCGGATCATACACGAAGCAAAAGGTTGTTGATCTGTTGTTGTTATCTGGCAGCGATTGCCTTGGCCTGACCTGAGGCTAATGCTCCCATCCCAGATCCCCACTGTGCTCTACTACGATCAACACCAGAAAGTCGTCGGCTGGGGTCCCGATATTGCGGATGCGCTGGCGCCCACCGGCTACCCGAAGCCGGGCGTGCAGAAGGTCGAGTGGTTCAAGCTGCAGCTCATGTTGAGTGGCAACACCTACATCGATCCCATCAACCTGCCGCCGCTGCCACCCGGAAAGTCCGAAATCGACGTCGCGGCCGACTACCTGTTCAAGCTTCGCCAGGCTATGAGAACATCGCTCCAAAAGACTTTGGGCGACGTCTTCAACCGAGAGGAGCGCAACATCAGATACTACTTGACCGTTCCGGCCATCTGGAACGATGCAGGCAAAGCCGCCACACGAGCTGCCGCCATCCAGGCTGGTTTCCTTCGAGACGAGAATGACAACCGATTAACTCTAATTTCCGAGCCCGAAGCTGCCGCCCTGTTCTGCTCCAAGACTGGTCTTCTCAACCTCAAGGTCCACGACGCGGTCCTAATTGTGGATTGCGGTGGCGGCACCGTCGATTTGATCGCGTACGAAGTCGAAGACGAGAATCCTTTCACAGTCGCGGAATGCACGGCGGGCTCGGGAGACTCCTGCGGCTCGACGGCGCTTAACCGAAATTTCAGCAACATCTTGCGCACCAAGATTAGGAAGATGAAGCTTCCCGATGGCTCCAAGACCGCCGGTCGTGTCTATGCCAAGTGCATCATGGACTTTGAGAACCGAATCAAGGCCGACTTCCGAAACAACAGCCAAAAGTGGGCTGTTGACGTCGGCATCGAGGCCGAGTTCCCGGAGGCCGGCATCGAGGAAGGCTACATGACCTTCACCAACGAAGAAATCCTGCAGTGCTTCGAGCCCGTTGTCAACCGAATCCTCGAGTTGGTGCGGAATCAGATCATCGCCATCCAGGCTCAGAACCGGACGCTGCAGAACATTCTGGTCGTTGGCGGCTTCGGAGCTTCCGAGTACCTCTTCCAGCAGATCAAGCTCCACGTGCCTCCTCAGTTCCAGGCCAAGGTTGTCCGACCCATGGACTCGGTTGCGGCGATTGTCAAAGGTGCCGTGACTGCTGGCATCACCGAACGAGTCATCACTCATCGTATCGCCCGTCGTCATTATCTCATGGCGACCCTTCAGCCTTTCAAGGAGGGCTACCATCCCGAAGCATATCGTGTGCCCTCTCTCGATGGAAAGGATCGATGCAAGTTCACCAGACAAATTTTCGTCTCCAAGGGACAAAAGGTCAAGAACGGCGAGCCTTACAAGGTTTCCTTTTTCCGACAAGTGGCTCCCGGCGCCACCCTTATGTATGAAGACGTCCTATATGCTTGCGACGATGACGTATGCCCCGAGTATACCAAGGATCCAAGTAAGTTTCACATGTCCAAAAAAACAAGGGGAGAGGGGGGCCTCTGATCAGGCAGTTTGACTAATTTCATCAATTAAAAGGAATCAAGGAAGTTGTCACCCTCACGTCTGATTTGTCCCGCAAGAATCTAGAGAAGGATTTCGAGAGGATGGACACGCCCCAGGGAACATTTTACCGTGTCTACTTCGATATCTACCTGACTCTGGATGGCTCGGAATTCAGCGCTGAACTCGTTTGCCAAGGCGAGGTTATGGGCCGTTGCCGAGCTCGATTCAGATGAGAACAACAGAAAGCCTCCTTTGCTCGACGGAGCCCTCTTCGTCGCCATCTCGGCGACTTGGAGATGTGTGCCGGGAGAAGGGGGTCCCCGAGAGATCTGTTTATGCAGAGCTCGCGATCAAGCCAGAACCAATCTCGTGGCAGTACAGATACCCGGATGCCAGCAAGGTCGAGCTCCCCCTGCTTTTTCGACCTTCGTCCCCCTTTTTGCGTCGTTGGCGTGCTTTCGGGCCACGGGCGACACATGCCGGAGACCATTCACGCGGACACGGCTTTCACCGGTGAATATGGAAGGTCAATGGGCATTGCTGGCTCAACACTTTTTTGAATGAGCTGCCGGGGAAAGCAGGGCTTGCAGGCGGGGAGCATCACTTGAACAATACATATTTATTTGCACATTGTAATGAGCAAGACGTGGATGGATGGTTAGCACCTGATGATTGGCGATGCGTCCAATAGAGAATCCAAGCTGTAAGATGAGACGGCGTCCACGTTCTTTTGCCAGCACATGGCACGGCCGATGATGGCGATACATGATGGTGCGCCCGAAGAACCTGTTGATGAGATTCCCTTTGAAGTTGAGGTTGAAGTTGAGGTTGAAGTGATGGATCAAAAGTGTTGCGAATGGAAGGCGCGACGTAGGGGCTTCCTTCCCCCTGATGGCAATGACCTGTGACGACAGGATGGGAAGGAAAGGGGCGAGTAGCTCCTGCTCCCGCCTCGACCATTGATCAACTCTCTCCACCGTGTCCAGTTTCTCCTCACGTCCTTCATCCTCCATCTCGCATCTCCAACCTTGATTCCATCCGCCTCATTTCCTTACTCACACGTGGCCGTCTCATCCGAGTCATTGGGGCTTCAGCAGAGTCTTAATCACCTCCTCCCGCGCCAATGCTCTCTCCTCCGATCTCCTCGCCCTAATACCTTTCCGAGTGAACAGCATCATCATTATATACTACTAGTACCTGTTCATTGCTACAACTTGATCCACGATCCTCCTCTTGACCCTTCCTCGACGTATTTTGCCACTCGACTCGTCGCCGCATACCTCTGTTACATCCGTGGCAGAGCACGTCGGCAACATGATACGATCATCATACAGACCACGCATGCGGATTTTGGACATGCCCGTCACTTGGCTACTAGTTCTATTCCTGATCGTCGGATGCTCGGCCCCCAATGTCCATGCTAGAGAGTCCCCATTCTTAGCCCACAACTGGCAACATGCCTTCTTCCTCGCCGACAGGGAGAGGCCCCGGCCCCCGGCGAGGAGAGGGCCTCCGCCGGCCTCGGGAGAGAGAGTCCCGTTGGTCGTGACGAACCAGTGCGACTCGACCATATGGCCCGGCATCGCCACGCAGTCTGGCACCGGGCCTGGCATCGGGGGGTTCGAGCTCGGGTCGAACAAGAGCAGGAAACTTTAGGTGGGACCTGACTGGCAGGGTCGCGTCTGGGGCCGGACGAACTGCACGGTCAACGGGGAGTCCTGCGCCTGCAAGACGGGAGACTGCTTCGCCAAGATGAATTGCGAGTTCAGCGTGAGTGTACCCGATGAAGCTTGTAACGAGATGGCCTATGTTCCTTGCTGTTCCTCGCTGATCCATCCGCAAGGGAGCAACGCCCGCAACGCTGGCCGAGTTCAGCCTGGCTGGGGGCGTCGGCAACAAGCAGACCTTCTACGACATCTCCCTCGTCGACGGCTACAACCTGCCCATGGGCATCAACTACATCCCCGCCAAGAACACGACGTACATCCCGCCCAACCTGACCAACTGCGCCTGCATCGCGACCACGGGCTGGATCTACGGCCGGACGGAGAAGGGCACCTACTACACAAACGCGACGTACCCGACGCCGCTCGAGCCCGCCGAGACCAACGAGAGCATCGAGAGCTGGTGCCCCTGGCCGAACCTGGCGTACCCACCCAAGCAGCCCGGCAACGGCGTCTATCCCTACCCGGACGACAACGTGCGCCGCCCGGCGTTCGCGCCGTGCAACTCGGCGTGCGCCGCGACGGGCGCCGACAGGGACTGCTGCATCGGCAAGTTCCACGACCCCAACATCTGCAAGCCGTCCGTCTACAGCAAGACCATCAAGACCGTGTGCCCGGACGCGTACAGCTTCGCGTTCGATGACCAGCAGTCCACCTTCATCATCCCCAAGGGCGGCGGGTGGGAGATCGTCATGTGTCCCGCCGGGCGGTCGACCGACATCCTGCGCAAGCTCGGCAAGGAGATGTTCAAGATTGCGAGCGGGGGCCGCCTGTCGAGGACGGCCCTGAAGATGCTCCAGAACGCGACGTACGTGCAAGGCGGGGACGAGGATGGCGAGAGGATCAGAGAAGCGTCCGCCGGCGGTGCGCGACCGGGCGGCATGTTGGCGGCGGCTGCCGTCGGCGGTGTGGTCACGGCCCTCCTGTGGTAAACTGGCTGTTGCGTCGATACATTTGAATCCTAGGCCCTCAAAGTCCACCGCGTCCGTCGTATGTAGCATGCATGTCCATCGCTCGAGCGTCAAGTACTGTACCTAGAGAATTGATAACTTGGAATACAGGGTGATTCGATCAGGGGAACGTCAAGTCGGAGGTCTGCCCCTCAGCCCAGTCCTGGAACACAAGTCTCACAGACAGGCACCAGGTTACTTTGAAGATGCGAAGGGTTCCAATCGATGGTGATGTTAGACTATGAATTGAAAAAAATGGCAAATCATGCGCAAAACGCGCACAGCGGTCCTGCAACGCCGACTCTCTATATCATGGCCCCCTGTCTCTCACAATTTCTCCCATATCCTTATCCCCCCCCCCCCCCCCCTTTTTTTTTCTTGGCGAGGGTGTTCCTCGGTCCCTCCCCCCCTTTTCCCCCCTTTCCGCTTCGCGTCGTCGTCCTCTGTGCCCGGACTGAATGTGACTCTGAGACCGGAATCGAAAATGCGTGTATGATGAACCAAAATAGAAAGAAGCAGAAAGAAAAGGCGAGAAAGGCTCGTTTGGAAACTGAGTAAAGATTGCGTGCGTAAAGGTGCAGATGCGAGTGTATGAGCACAGCGTGCGAGCGTGAGCGTGAAATTTCGTGTGCAAGTGTTCGTGTTCGTGTGTGTGTCTTCGTGAGTGTATGTATGCGTGTGTGTGTGTGTCAGAATGCGATGCGAGCCCTTCCCCCCCCCCCCCCCCCCC
>NQYS01000008.1:254930-291045 GCA_003055955.1 Escovopsis sp. AC
CCCGCCCCCCCCCCCCCCCCCCCGGGGGCGTTGCAGGCGTGCTGCTCCATACTCTGATCCAACAGGGCTCACGTCCCCGCGCCCCTGAGCCCGCTCCGCCTCTGGCTCGAGGCCCGCGACCACGTCTGCGCCGTGTTTTTGAAGCGCACGAAGCTCAAGCCCGGCGCGCCCTCGCCCTGCGCGCGACTCGGCACGTCCTTGCCCACGCGCTCCCACTCCCCAGCCTTCTCGTTGGCCTCCTCGTCCGCGAGATCGCCCTCGCCCTCGCTGTCCAAGGCGGGCGGGAGCCGCCCGACCCGCGAGTGCGAGTGCGCCTGCGAGTGGCCCCTGCTGCGGCTCCTGCCCGCGAGTTTGAGCGAGCGCGAGTCGGCGTCGAGGCTGGCGCGGGAGGTCACCTCCGGGAGGGCGTCGGCGTGGGCGTCGGTCGCCTGGGCCCGCATCATGACGGTCCCGCGCAGGGCGGCCCACGACTCGACGAGCCCGTTGACGGCCTCGTCGACGCAGTTGCACTCGTCGCCCGCGGGGCAAAACGTCTCCCCCGCGGCGTGCCACTCCGCGAGGCACTCCTCGTGGGAGACGCACCCGCACGAGAGGCACGGCGGGAACAGCGCGTCGACGGGCTCAAGGCAGTACACGCATCGCAGCTGGTTCTGCACCCGGCGGCAGCGGTCACACGTCCCGACCGCGCCGCCCAGCTTCGACTCGGACGACGTGTACCGCACGGGGTCCAGCTGCATCTCGTGCACGCTGCAGACGCCCGTGATGTCGAGCCCGCGGCCCGAGGCGACCAGCATCTGGACGTGGTCCTTCCTGCCCATGATGATCGGCGAGGACGCGCTCTTCGGGTGCGACGCGCCGCCGCTCGCCCCGTCGTGCAGCGTGAATGAGTCGTGGAAACTGCCCTCCTGCCCGGCGGACTGGTCCTCCTTCAGGACGTTGAACTTCATCACCTCGAGGCGCGCCAGGGGCTGGCCCCACATCTGCAGCATCTCGGCGTACGCGTACCGGTAGTTGGCGTAGGTGCTGGCGCGGCTTGCGTCCAGCAGCGGCGTGGTCAGCCATCCGTCGTCATCGAAGGCCGTCTGGTCCTCCACGAACACGGACACGCTGACAGGCACGAGCGGGAGCAAGTCCTCCCGCCGATAATCGCCGTCTGGCGCGGAGGTCCTGCCTGTCGGGGCGTCTCCAAAGGTAGGGTAGAGACTCGAGCTCTTGGGACTGGCGTATCCTGGGCGGGGCGTGAGAGAGCTCATCATCATTGCCTCTGCCGGGCTCGGCTTCTTCCTCGATTCCTTGAACATGAGAGGCGGAGACGAGCTGCTGCCGTTGAAAGACCGCGGGATGTTGGTGGGGAAGGCCGAGGTTGGCGCGTTGATCGCGCTACCGGTGATCCGGGAGAGGGACCTGTTGGTCGGCGACTTGGACAACAGGTTGAACGGTGTTTCCGGTGGCTCGATCCAGCTCCTGCCCTTCGAAGGGGGGGTCTCCCCGCAGGAGAAGGAGTTGGCTCCGGCCTCGCCGCCCCAGGTCATGTCGTCCGAGGCGTGAGACCCTGCGTAATACGCGGGCGTATGGAGGATTCCGGGCGTTGTTGCTACGGAGTACAGTGCCCGTTGGCCGTAGATGTTCCACATCGTGGCATCGGTTGGGATGTAGCCCAGTGAGAAGGACGGCGCTTTCAGAGGCAGCGGCGTGTCTTGCTGGGGGAGCTGAGACTCGACATACGCCACGCTGTCGTCGGTCGAACATTCGCTGAAGATGCACGAAAGCATCGCGAGCATCTGGATGTCGACGATCTTCTCATAATGGTCGAAGAGTTCCTGGATGAAGTCTTTGGCGAGCGGATGGCGGCCCCATTTGACCCTACCAAAGAGGGTATTGTCCGCAGACCCTAGCTCGTCCTCGACGTCTAAGAGCAAGTCTCGCTTTTCTTCTTCGGGGAGCCGGGAAACGGCCTCTCTAGCGATGACGAGGATGGAGCCTCGTCTCTGGTTGCTGGCGAGGAGCTCAAGCGGAATGCCCTTTCTCAGCAGCAACGCCAGATAGAGCCAAATGTTCTGCAGGTCTGTGTAGCCATATTTCGCGGCCACGCTTGCATTGTGCTTGCAGATCACGGCGCCGTCTCCAAAAATGGCATACTCTTGGGCAAATTCCTTCTTGGAGGGGAGGTCTGCCCGCAGGTCGTGAATGGATACGATGTTTCGAGGACGGCCGGGCCGCCGGCGACCGGTTCCCGTGCCAGTGGCAGTCCCAATGCCGGTTCCAGTGCCTCCGCCACTTGATCTGATGGAGATATCTTCGCTGTAAGTGTCCCTGAATTGATGGCTGGTGTGATACCAGAGGCTCATCTTGTGGATTGACGTCGACTCGGAGTCGCTCGAGGACGAGGAAGACTCGTCTGACTCTTCGGAATCGGACTGATCCTCGGTGGCAGATGCATCATCAGTGGTATACTTGCGTCTCGATGGGGGGTCGTGCGCTAGTCGACCGAAGCCAGCGAAAATGGGCTCCCCTTTGGCTCGATCCTTGCCGCAGAGCTCTGCCGTCGTCTGGAATAGCGCCCTCGCCTTCTCCTCTTTTGTTGGAAAGAAGCACACGAGTCGGCCATCGGCCGAGAAGCGAGCACCGCAGGTGAGAGGGGGAGGGGGTATGATGATGTGCGCAGGGGTGGCGACCATCGTATCGTTGTCAGTGTGAGGTATGAGTTCTTGCGACATGGACGCTGATCCGCCCGCGGGAATATCCTCGTCCTCTTCGGATGAGCTGTCGTCGACGAGTACATCGTCGTCTAAATCTCGAACATTCTTGAAGAAATTGGTGCTCGCCTCAAGGTCGACTTCTCCCAGCAGGTAAGTGAAGACGACTTCCAGGCAGTTTTTCCTGTTCTGCAAGAATTTCTCCGCCACCTGGTGAAGCTCCTTCTCGAGTCTCTTGCGCTTCGCCTCGGGAATGAACGAGGTCTTCTCGATCGAGAATTTCGGCGCTCTGACCTTGGGATAGTTAGGTGGTATGTCAATTTTTACCCTGAGGAAGATGACCTCTGCGTCCTTCCCCCAGGGGCCGTTGAGCGACGCTGTCAGGGTCAGGCTGTCCATGTCGATATTCTCCCATTTTACTTTTGGGATCTGTGTGCTGATCCGAAGCAGTTCCTCCTGTATCGTCTCCGGTGGCTCAACCCATTGGTCGTCGGGGTAGGCGGGTCCGAGCATGTTGGAGTCCTTTGGCATCAGCCGCCTCCCGTTCGTGGACGCCTTTCGCTTTGCAATGGTGATCCCTTTCATCCAACCAATCTGTGCCTGGCTCTTGTCCAGACTCTTCCGCGTAATGACCTTTGCCTTCATGGAAGGGCCTCGCCAGGCGGATCTCGTATGTCGGTTGAGATTGTACGACCCGAGCGAACGCATGCCCACTGTCAAGGCACTGTGCTGGTTGTTTCTGATGTCCCCCAGCCCCTGTCGGGGATCCTTCATGGTGCCGGTCCGCCGGTCGCGGGTTGCATGATCGTCGATGGCGCGGAACGTTCTGTAGATTGCTCCGCTTCGAGTCAGAGACAGGCCTTCTCCCGCAGGCTGGCCCTTTTTATAGCCGACGGATTGCAGGATATTGGCATCGATGCAATGAAGTCGCAACTCGTTGTCCGTACCCCAAGAAACAAGTTGAAATTCCCGCATGTCAAGATCATCGTCCGTGATCCCGCCGCGGCTTCTCCACAGGAATTCCTTCGCCTTGTACTCGCCGTGACCGTCGAAGACGGCAACAGGCTGCTGCGCGGCCTCGATGGTCTTGTCCTGGCACCACAGACGATCGTAAAGATACAGGTCTCCAGGCGCGTTCTGCGGCATGGCAAGCAATCCATATCCGAACGGGGTGTGGCGTGCTCTCCAAACCGGGAAGCCCGTGTTGATTACGTGTTCGGGATCATCTCCTTCCCTGCTGGTATCCCAGAACTTGATGCTTTGGTCGAGGGAACATGTAACTATACCGTGCGAATTGGTGCGGTTCCAGTCCAGGCCGTAAATCTTGGAAGAATGCGCGGTGATGGTCTTCATGGGCTTGCTGGGGTTTCTCTCGTCCCAGATATGGAGGCAGCGATCGTGCGAGGAGGCGAGAATGTGAGGGTCTCTGCGGTTGTACTTGACCTGCGTAGCACCGGCAAACCAGTCGCAGAAGGTGAGAACAGGCTGCCTGGGCCGTCGCAGATCCCACCAGTGAACATAGCCGTCGACGGAGCAAGTGGCCAGGAAATCGGGATGGTGGGCGGAAAAGTTGACGTCGGTGATGGCCCGACTGTGGCCCTGGAGCGTGTGTTCGATTGCGCCGGTGCTCGAGTCGTCTCTCAAGCTGAGGTTCCACACGAGGGCACGGTGGTTTGCCGTCGAGACGACCCAGTAGTCCCGGGCGGCGAAGGGGGACCATTGCACATCGACGACGAGCCAGGGCATGCCCGGGCTCCGCAATCGCCTCGGTGGGCTGTACGGCGAATCCAGGTCGATGATGGCGAGACCCTCCGGACTATAGAGACGTCAATGTTAGGATCAAGTAGGTTGAAGCGAGTCACGAGTCTTTGTCAGGCTCAATGGGGCCACGCGCTCCGACTCACGATGCGAGTGCGATGTCTCTCCCGGATGGCGAGATTGTCGCGGAGCCGACGACACCTTCGACGTGGATCGTGCCGTCGGCCTCGAAGCTTTCGCTGTCATAGGCCGACTTGATGATGCTGCCCTTCTTGGGCGCATCCGATAGCTCGTCAAACCCCGTCATCTTGGAATAGGAGTCTTGGTGTAGGATGGGCCTTCATGTCGCGCCTCGCGCAGAGCTTCGATGGCCGCGGGCGATGAGGCTGGAGAAGTGCTCGTAAGACGACAGTGCCGGCAGTGGCATTGGGATGGCGATCATTGTTCAGAGGGCATCGCAGCACCTTGTCGGTGCCATTTCGAAGAGTCGGGGAGGTGGGTGGGGAGCGAGTGGCGGCAGATTGAGGCTCAAAGCTCGACAAGACGGGCGTCATGTATGTACTCGTATGTAGGTGCCAGGCCGAGCAGTGACGGACTGGAGCTTGCGGTCGAGATCCTGGATCTAACAAGGAAATGGATGGAGGGATGGATCGATCGATCAATTGGATGGATGGATGGTGATCATGGGCTAAAGCTCAGTCAAGCTCCAGGTTGGAGTTGGAAATGCCAGCTGGAGGCGTCGAAAGCCGAATCGTGATTGGACCGCCAAGCTGGCTGTGCTCAGAGAAAGTCTATGGAAAGTCTTTGTCCATACAAAAAAAGACGAGATTATACTTGAGGTCTACCTCTTCCCGAAGCGTCGGAATGGTCGGGCCGGCTTCGGTTTTTTTTTTGACGAAAACGGCTCTTGCATTGAGCTCGGCGTGCTCCGGCGACTCTCCAGCGCTCCAGTGGCGACGCTTCAGCGGTGAATGAGTGCTGTAGCTCCCTCGCTTAGCGGTTCAGTGGACTCGGCCGGAGAGGCTCAGGCGCAGACAGCGCTGAAGGCATCGCCATCAGGAGCTGGATCGGACGCACCGGTCGACGTTGATAGGGTAGGTGGTTGGAGTAGACGGATCAATTCATTTCATGATGGATTGACATTGATATCTACCTTGAATGGATGGATGATGGATGATGGATTGATTCATCAACGAATTATCCATGAATGAAGACGGCCTCATCACAGCAGACATCCTGGGCGAGTCGAATGCGATCCGGTCGTTGCTTTTTCTGGTTCATCGGCATGCTGCTGATCATTCCAAGACGGGTCCTCGTAGACTTTTCCAGAAGACCCGACGGTTCCCTCAACTCTCGGTAATACAATGTCGTAAAGCCTCTTGGTACTCCGTATTGATTGATGGATTGGATATGTTATGTCCTCCAGAGTCTCCAGGGTGGCCATCGCTTGGATGCCCCGCTCATTGATTGAACATATTCAACTTCCACTCATAACTCGGACTCATGACCAACTTCTTCTAGACTTCATGCTGCCAGGTCCCATCTTCTGCACCCGTCATAGGAGTCCTTTGCGCTGTCCCACGATCCGCTAGCTGTGCGACACCGGACCGGCAGCTGCCTTCGTTTTTGATATATCTTCCCATCATCACATCTCTTGCTCATCTCTTTCCCTCCCATCCGCCGTCTCCCGTCCCCGACATCGCCATCTTCGAATACCATCACAATGGCCCTCCCAAAGCGCATTACCAAAGAGACTGAGCGCCTGATGGCGGAGCCGTGCGCCTGACCCCGTCTTTATCTTCTGCTTTTGGAAGCACCGAAATTGTTTCTTCGAGTCCTGACATTCGACCCCCCAGAGTCCCCGGTATCAGCGCCGTCCCTCACGACGACAACCTCCGGTATTTCGACGTCGAGATCCACGGCCCCATCACATCCCCGTACGAGGGTGAGTTAACACACCACATGACCTCTTCCCCATGTCCCGTCCGCAGGACTAGGCGCGAGAGACGAGGAGCACGCAATTCGCGCCGCGCGCGAGTAATCGACCCGCATACTGATCCGTTTCCCAGGCGGCGTCTTCAAACTCGAGCTCTTCCTCCCGGAGGACTACCCGATGACCCCGCCAAAGATCCGCTTCCTCACCAAGATCTTCCACCCGAATGTCGACAAGCTGGGCCGCATCTGCCTAGACGTCTTGAAGAGTGGGCATCCCCTTCCGCCGCACATGTTGTTTGCGTCGCGTTGTTTTGCGGAACGCTTCTGGCTGACGTATCGGGCGACTGCTCTTTCCCCCCATAGACAACTGGTCCCCCGCGCTCCAAATCCGAACGATCCTGCTGTCCATCCAGGCCCTGCTCGGCGCCCCGAACCCCGACGACCCCCTCGCCGCGGACGTCGCCAAGAGCTGGAAGGAAGACGAGCAGGCGGCCATTGCGACGGCCAAGGAATGGACGGCCAAGTACGCGAAGCAGCAGGCCTGAGAGGCGCTTGATGGAAGGGAAGGAAAGAAGAGGAAGCAAACGAGACAATATACAATTCCGTGATATTCACTGGGCCGGCGAGATTTGCGCCAGGAGTTGAGGAGGACTACTACTTTGGGTTTTCTTTTGCCTCCCCTGTTTATGAGCGAAGGGGTAGATAGGCTGGCTTGTCGTTGCGCGTGTATTTGCCCGATAAAGCCGTTCTCATCTTCACGATTGACTTCAAGACTGGCATGCTGCGTCCCCGATCAAGGTGCATGGCCATGTTGCTTTCTTCGGTCACGACGATTGGCGCAGATCAGGGGCCGGAGCGCCCTTCGTGGTGTAGTGCCATTTGCTGATTGATATAGGCTGTATATTTGTATCTACAGTGTTGGAGCATACAACGGAAGCCCGCTCGAGAACAGAAGCCACTCCATTAAACCATGGCGAGGTCGCCGAATTTCTCCTGCATCGGTCGTCAGCTCCGTCCACAAAATCGCACCCTCTCGCACATACCTTGTAGCCAGGCACCATCCATCGTCCCTTTTCAACGAGCTCAGACGTCTTCCGGTCGATGGACTCCTCGGCGGCAGCGACATCGTCCTAGTATCCACGGTCAGCACCCGGTTCCCGATCCCGATCCCGATCCCGATCCCGATCCAGGCCCCGATCGCGGTAGTCCGCCCAGAGCGCCCGGTGCCACGTACGACAGTGAGGTCCTCGAATGGCCTGGCCTGCTCGATGTTCTGCAGGGTCGCAGCCAGGTCCTTGAGCTCCAGGTCGACGGCCTCCTTCGTCTCCTCGGCGTTCTTGACGGCCTCCACCTCGAAGGCGTCAATCGCCTTGAGCTGTCGCGAGACGTCGTAGGTCGTGGGCTTGAAGGCCTTGAAGCGCTTCTCAATCTCGTCCACGATGGCCTGGTTCTTAAGCAGGCCGCGGTAGTGCGCAAAGTCCACCGTCGTGGCCTGCTCGCCGAGCTGCTGCACTTTGCGGCGGGCGTCCTCGTTACGCTTCTTGAAGGCCTGCAGGGAGGCGACTGTCTGGCCGCGGAGGCCGAGCGACTGGGTCACCTTGACCCAGTCGAGCTTGAGAGCTGCGCTTCGCTGTTTTGCCGGGACCCGAGGGAGAGAGAAGGAGAGAAAGAGGGAGAAAATTAGCTCATGGTTCCCGGGCGATGCGGGTCTCGGACCCGGGGGCGAAGCGAATTGCAGACACGGTCACGACGTCGCGAAGAGAGACTGGAGACGGCAATGGGGGGGCGGAGACACTCACCGTGGCCATTTTGGGGGATGGGTTGGGGGTATCTGCGAGGAAAAGAGCGTATGTCGGATGAGGTTGACGGGCTCTATCAAACTTGCCCGGCCCGGAGGCTCCATCGCGAGATATGTCACGTGACGTCAATCGTGACCTTTAGTACCTCCTCTTCTGCACACAAGCAGCTCAGCAGAGGTGGTGGTTCTTGGTGACAGCTCCATGTTGAGAGGAGGCACTTTATTGCCAATTCCACGACATATTGTTGGAAACGAGGAAAGAAATGGGATGATCCTGCTGATGGACCTCTTCGGGCCTCTGCGTTCTGGAAACTACGACGTCATTGCAAGCCGCCATCACTCTTGGACACGGAGTTCGCGGCGAGCCATTCATCGTTCAAGAAGCAGCGATATTCGCTTTAAGAAATCATATTATCCTTCCGGATGGACCCAGCTCAGATACTCAAAGCCATGATGGCGTTGACGATATCGCAGTTGTTCTCCTTCAGAGCTTTTATCGCCTTCTTGCGCTTGACGTTGGCTTGGGTCATGACAAGCTCGATGTCCTTATCCTCGATACCCTCGGCATCAACGTCTTCGCCGTCGTCCTCTTCCTCCTCCTCCTCCTCCTCCTCCTTCTTCTTCTCCTCCTCGGCGGCCTCAGCGGCCTTGCTGGGCTCGGCGTGGGAGTGGTCGTGGCCGGCGTGCTCGTCGGCGACCTGGGCGAGCTGCTGAGCGGCAGCAGCCTGAGCAGTGGCGTTGATGTCCTCAATCTTGGCCTCACCGAAGACGCTGTTGCAGCATGAGCACCGTGTCCTTTCTCTCTCTCTCGCTCCCTTCCTTTCCCCTTTTTCTCTCCACCCTCTCTTTCTCCACACAGTGACAAGGGATGACTGGGAGACCATGGGCCCGGCTTACATGTAGGTGTTGCTGTTGGGGGACTTGTAGACCTCGGGGTCCTGGATCACGAAGAGGATCTGTCCAGTTCCATTAGCTCCTCTTTCATTCCCCGCCCTTCCGGGCCAATTGGCGACGACCGAGTCAGACGTACGTTCTTGGGGCGGCGGAGGGTGACGCGGGTGATGCCGTGGACGCGAGTGAGGTGCAACTTCTCGAGGGCCTTGCGGGCCTTCTTCTCGTTGCGGGAGTGGACGACGGCGGAGGAGCCAGCGGGGAGGCTGGACTCGCCGGCCTCCTCGTGCTCGGACTCGTCGCTGCTGTCGAGCTCCTCGACGGTGGGCTTCTTGGTCTCCTCCTCGGGGAGCTCCTCAACGCGGGGGTCGGCCATTTTTGCGGTCTATAGCGTTGAAGGAAGAAGAAAAAAAATTGTCAGTATTATTCCCTCTTCCGATTTTCACAGCATCTCGAGATGGAGCGAAAAATGCCCGCCCGCACCCCCCGCAAGGAGGGGTGAAAACTGCGACGCAAAGTCCACCATTGTGCAGAGGGTTTGGACGGCAAAAAAACTCGCCGTCAGTCCGACGATGGGTTATCGCTCGCGCATTCGAAAATGGGACATACTCACATTATGTGTTGAGTCTGGATACTCCTCTCTTCTCTTCGGATCTACGTCGTGATTGTAGCTCTGGACCTTTTTGTGAGGGTAACCTCAACACAGCGAATTTCTAGGGCTTGGTGGACGGTTTGCGGCTAAGCCGGATTAGGTAATCAACACTCCGAGGCCGTGAGTCTGCGGGAACTGAGCCATGCGACATGACTGTGGAGAGGCCCGTCTGATGACATACAAAGGCCGCGATTGCGACTGCGACTGCGGATGCATCGCTCTCATGGTGAAAGAGAGCAGGCTGTCTTATATGGCGGGGAAGAGAAGGGGGAGAGCGGAGAGACACCTTGTTTACGGCGGGTCGTGATGCTTCTTGTCAGGATATCTTGTTTGTCTTTTTTTTGTTGCTACAGAGAAATGTCACAGCGATCCGTAATAAGAAGAACCCTCCCTATGCTTTTTTGAATTCATTTTGTCTGAATTTCCGTATTGACGCCGTTCATCATAAAAAAAAACGATGAAATGTGACATACGACCCTTCCAGAACGGGAGCAAAAATGAAACCACCAGCAGATCTTCGCCGCTGTAAGAAGTCGTTTCCCCTGCCCCGGGCGCGTTTGCCACTCAATCTAAATGCCAAACCCCGACAACACCCATAATGTCCCTTTGGTCCGCCCTTTGCCCTCTGCAGCCTTTGCCTGTATCCGATTCGAAGTTGCCCTCAGCGAAGAGAGAGAGAGAGGGAGTGAAGAAGAGTCCTCGGATCTGAAATTAAGCAGAGGCCTTGATCTTGGCCAGGGCCTTGCGCTCCTCGAATCGTCGCTGCTTCTTGAATCGGAGGACCTTGAAGCGATCGAAGTCTGTGAGAGCCTTCCTCCTCTGGATCTGCTCGCGTCTCTTGGCCCAGTTGCCCTGCTTCCACTTGGCGTCGATCTCGGACTTCTCCCAGGCCTTGAGGAGAGCGCCGTGTCGGGAGCCTCGGGCGAGCTTATCGATGACGAGGTGAGAGAGGAGGCACTTGTTAAGGGGGAGCGCTTGTCGGGGAACCTGGAGGCTGGGATCTGAGGAGGGGCCTTCGACGAGAACCTGTGGCAAGATTATTAGCCGCCCGCCACCCTGTTTTTTTCCCTCTTCGCGAAATCATCCCGCCGCGCGCGGTTCTCTTGTCGTCTTCTCCGTCCCCTTCTTCTCGCTCCTCCTCCTGCCGCTGCGGTGTTTCTTCAGATCGTGAGACGTACTCGCTTGTGGTCGATGATCTCGACAATGGCGGCGAGTCTGCCGTTGAAGGGGTGCTCGCCGTTAATCAAGACGACACGGCCGACCTCAACGAGGCGCCAGCTGGAACCCTGAATCAATGCTTCGCCCATTGTGACGCTATCTGTATCGGACGAGAGAAAAGAAAGTGTATGTCAGTCGTGTGTTCTTCGAGGCCCTGCGATGTGCTCCCTGTTCGTGCGTATATCCAGGAGGACAAAACGGTAGGGGGGAATCAGGAGACGCGATTTTGCATACCAGATGTCGACGATGGTCTGCCGTTCGGGTGGATTATTCTGGAGCTGCGTTCACCGTGAAGTCTCCAATGACTTTTTGATCGCTCGGCTATCGAAGCGTGTGTGGGCAGAAAAATGTACATTTGCCCTAATTCGAAAACTCAGCGGAACAACACTTTTCCCGCGCCGCTCCCACCCCTCCGGCTCTAGTCCACTCCCCACGTGCACGGGCCCGCGAGCGCGTCTGTACAAAATGCGCCGCAGCAGCTTCGCCAAAAAATTTCAGCTTGCAATCTTCTTGCGATCCCAGATCCAGCCTTGCGAGTTCTTGCTTTCCTTTGGAGGCAAAAGATCTGCCCACATTATGGGAAGATGGACTGTTGATTGCTCTTCAGGTAAGCTACTGGCCTCTTGCAAGGTACTCTTGCCTTTTATTCCCCTTCTCCCGCGGCTTGTCACAATGATGTGGTAATTTGCGTTTGATTCTACGCGGTGGCTCCCTCGCCGGGGATGCTATACCAAATGGATACATGATATTCAATTCTTACATATTCTGAGAATTGACAAGCTTCTGTTCATGCTGTTGTCTTCATACATCCACTTCTTTCTCGACATGCAAGGCTGACTGAAGCTGTATTAGGCACTGTTTGACGACAGTCTGTGGAAGATGCTGGTTGCGCTTGGCACGATGGGGAGCTTCCGGCGAGGGTCAACTTGCACCACCACGGTCTTGAGATCGCGTTCTGACTTGTGCCCGATATCGACCATGGTAATTAGTGTCTTGTTCGTCGTTCTCGCTGGATTTGATGCTCTCATGCAAAGCCAATCAGTCCATCCAGTTTTGATAGTGGTTCGCGCAAATGCTAGGAAGCATTTCAATCTAGATAGCAATACAAACCTTTTCCTTCAGCTTCTCTAGTCCTCCTAACGTCTCGTAGTCTTGATCGTCTGTCCTCATGAGCCTTGTTTTGCAATGCGAATCATTCATCGTCTCTTTGAATATAAATCGCAGAAAATAATTTGATTGGTTAAACATCCTGAGGCTCCAATTGGTCAAAAGGCCAATGCGTCCAAACTTTTCAAGGCATATCTGACGAATTAGAGGCCTTATGCGACTGCTGTTTCATGATTGGTCGAGACGCACGGGCCGGTAGCTTCCGACTTCTGCCTGCGATTCAACGTCACTCACGATGCTTCCTCTCGGTCCATCGTGACTCGACTTGCTACTAACGCTCAATTGACTTGGAGATATTCTAAATGTTTGATTGACTACGAGAGCGAGAGATGCCCAAGATGTTCAGCTTTGTGAGTGATTGACTTTTGCGAGCCCACAGCTGCCCTCTGAACTTCCGTTTGCTCATACTGTTCAAAGTCCCGTAAAACCCTCGATATCGTCACTCTCTTCCACAAGGCCACCTCGCCGGCCTCTGTGAGAGTGGCCAATCTGCTCAAGCAGGTATCCACTGGCGCTCAGGCCGATGCCATCAGTGACAAGGGTGCGATCCAGCGGGAGCCGTTTGAGCTCAATGTGACGGAGGATGCCCCCACTCCCGAGCAGGTCGAGACCATCCTGCAGTACGTTGGCAAGAACGGGGTTTCTTCGATCATCAAGGGCGCCAGGGATGAGAAGGATGCCATGAGGAAGTTCAAGGAGTCCAAAGAGAACCTCTTGAAACCGATTGTAAGTGAAGTTCCCCTTTCTAGTACGGTCTGCTGCTTGTCACAAGCTAACCAAGTTGCGACCCAAAGACTGTGGATTGGAACCAGGGAAGGGCATATGGCGGAGACAACGAATCCGAGATCTTGAAGCTTCTCAACGCCCACAAGTGAAACTTTGGCGGGCATGTTTGATTCTATTCATCTTGTATTATTGACTGGAAAAGCTACCTCTCCTCTTCAGACGAAATATACCCCTCGATGAGGCTCGATGCCCGCGCGCGACCCTCCACCAGATTCGTATCAATTTCATTGGACGCGCAAAGGATGAATTCGCTTGATGATCAAAAGCTGGAATTGAGCTGTGGTGAATGAAGCAGGATGCTGAGTCCTTGTTTCTTTGTTCAAGCTGCGAGGCGGAGAAGACTGCCATCTTTGCCATTCTGTCTTTGCGGAAGTCTAGTATCTCAAACTCATTGACAAACCTTTCTCTAGGACTGCTCAGCTAGGATTGGTTCTATTGCTCGCCTTTCATGCTCGAGGAAGCTCGCAGATCGCCTTGATGCACAAGCCCGACACGACTCCTCCGCAACGACCGCGCTCTACTCTATCTTGCCGAGATGAGCTCTTGTTTCAGACATCACCTTACGGCACTCTGATTCACCGAGGATTTTCTCAGATGGATATCAGAACCCGGACCAGTAAGAAGGGCAGTCCTGTGCGCTTAGGCCAGGCATCAGATGCCAGCTGCTGCCCTCTGTTGACCAATTCAATCGCGCTGGTCGATCGTGCCACCATCAGCTTGGTTTCTCACTTTTATTTTCTCCTCGCGCACTTGGGATGAAGTAAATACGCTTTCTTTTGCCCTCTCGTTTTTTCCTGCCCCAATACGAAAGCTCCTCTTCCTTTATTTCTTGTGTCCCTGGCCTCTCCCTTTTCTCTCCTCATTCGCATCCCTCCGACTTGCTCCCATCAAGACTCTTTCTGGATACTGGATGCATATTTCTTGTTCAGCCTCCTGGCTTTCTTGAAATATTGCGGTATTCATCCAGTGAAGAATATTTCGGATGCGAATCTCTCTCACAGAAGCCGAAAACCTCGCCGACTCTTGAGGCTCGGTCATCACATACGAGCTGTCCTCCTTTGAGCCAGCAGGTACGCTGAGTTTGAACCCCCCTTCTCGTCGTCGAGGTAGAGGCATGCTCCACCAGACGATCGGAGATAGTCTGCCTCTCCTTGCTTTGAAAATGGTCGGGTTCGAAATGATATCACCTTCGCCCCCAATTCTTCGTCTTAGCACGTCCAAACAATCGTCTGACAGCATCTAGGCTTCATCATGGATGAGAAACCAAAGTTGAGGTTGCAGCCTGCTCCTCATCCTGTGGTCGATGCCACGGCGTTCCCCAAAGTCTTTGCCGAGCATCGACCGGCCAAAGAACGCGTCAAGTTCCAGAAACATTACCCAAACGGCCTTCCCGTCGTCTACAAAATGACCAACGAGCCCAACGACAATGGCGTCGTTCAGGACTATATCGAGGATCACCTCCCTGTTGGGTTCTACACCAATGCACCATCCAACGCCAAGGCCATCTTCTCAACAGGCCGCGGCGAGCGCCCCTTTCGCGCCATGGAACATATCTTGCCTCTACGGAAATTACATCTCTGGTCCAAGGATGAGATACAGGCTGTGTGCAACTCGCTTCGCAAGTCCTTCTGGGAAGATATGAAACGAATGCAGCAGCCCTTCTGCTGGGATGACCTGTGGCACTATTTCGACGCCTACGATCTCTATCACTACGGATCCCTCAACCTCTGGAACGTCATCAACACTCTATTCGATGAGAACAGAATCATTGCTGCTGATTACAAGAAGGAAATGGCGCTTCATATTGGCATGTGGGCCGACGAATGGCTCCAGAAGGAGGTGAACAGACAGAAGCTGTTGCAGTGGGATGCTGCTCAGGGTACCATGATTCTGTTCATCCTGGATGAGGAGGACCGCTTGTCCCTTGGCCCCCTCGAGGACGACGCTATTCCCTTGGTATCGAGCGCTCTCAGGGGCCGCCGTGCTAGTCTTCTATCGGACCCGGAGGAACGAAAGGGAGAGGCACCGAGAGATCTGATGACGGCATGTCGGGGAGATGGCGCCGAGAATTGGTTGAGTAGGTTTCCTAATTCGGTACGCCCGTGCTCGAAAGACTTTACTGACCCGTCAGCAGATGACCAAACCGTTTTTCACAACGGCGGCCTTCCGTCGCCTCCTGCGTCCGAGACTCATCACCAATTTCTGGAGTCGATGAATAGCCGTGCACCTCACTTTGTCCACAAAGGGCATCACTACTATCTGCCATCGAGCACCCATCACCCTGTTCATCGTCAGGACCAGACTGTCGGACCCGCGGTCCAGGCCCTCCAGAGGTCTTCTGATGCTGCCATGCCGAAGCAGGACCCAAGGCCCCGGAATCAAGACGTCATCATCGCGCACGGGAGCGTCCTACCAAGACACGCATTCAAGCCAGAGACTGTCAAGACGGCAGCAATTGGACCAAACTCGACCCAAGATGTCAGGGCGTCTCAGTCTCACAAGCTCCCTGCCACTCCTCCCTCTCAGATGAAGATTCTGCGAGCCTCCAGCAGCAACCACAAGCCTGTACGGACAGATCATGGCGGCCACCGTCACCAGAACTCCGTCCGCAGCCTGGGCTCCCCGCCCTCCCGATCGGGGGCTCGGGCTTCAATGAATCAGATGTCTTCGCCTCCAGCACAAAATACCATCACGCAGCCCGCGGCTCAGACGATCGATCAGCAGATGTCGACGCGAAATGACTCTTTGGCTCTCCCGATAAGCGCAAGATACCCTCCGAGCCATTTGCAGCTTCCTGCTCGCCCCCCCATGACCAACGAGCAACCTGCTTAGAACGCAGGAATCGCTCCGTCATCAGAGGGCAACGTTGAGATCACAGCGCAGCCGATGCAGCGCGCGGCCTCGGATCCGCCGTTGGAGCGCCCGCGGACACTCACAGAACGCCTTGCTCTATCAATGGGTCGTGACATCGCCCCACAAGATCCAGTTCCTGGACAGCAACGACCGGCCTCCCTTCAGAACCAACCAGTCAGAAGGACTGAGCCCGCCTTACAAGGGAAGCAGAGCCCTCAAGGCGCAACAAGAAATCAGGCACCGCAACCGTTCTACATGCAGCCGAACCAGGGAATGGATCAGCGTCGTATGAGGAACCATCATGTCCCATTCCACAACGGGGGACCTTCTGAAGGTCCTGAGCAGGTTCAGCAGCCCCGAGGGCCTTTCAGAAATCACTCAGGGGGAAATTTCATGCAACAGGGAGCACCATCACAACAACAACAACAGCAGCAGCAGCAGCAGCAGCAGCAGCAGCAGCAATTCCCTGCGCACCCTCACGCCGGTCCGCCTGCGCCATTGCAAGGCCATCGCGCACCCAGCAACGAAAGGAAATGGGTGCCTCCCGGCGACCTAGCCCGACAGGAGCCCCAGCACGGCAATTGCCCGAGTCAGACGCCGCCGTCGAGGACTGGCAAGTGTCGGAACCTCAACCTTGGGAACCGCCGGGGGGTTCAGGGCAAGAAGAATGGCGGCCAGCCGATGGACTGGAACTCAAGCCAAGGTGATCACGTCGCATACACACGGCCATGGCGCAACAACGGGCCCGCCCCCATGCACCAGCAAGACGCGCAGCGAAATGCCCACCCCCCGGCCCCTCTTCCCGACATTGTGTGTCTCAACTCCGTGGCACATGGACATGTCGAGTATACGCCCTGCAACTGCCCTCAGTGTACTGATCGCAACAAGAGTGTCTTGGTGAGGGTCGATGGCGATCCACCGCCGAGGCCGCCCAGGGAGACTCAGGTCCGTCTCAGGGCCGCGTTTGCTAGCCGCTTCGGCGACGTCCAAGACGTCTTCCCGATTGCGTCTACCCGACAAGACAGTTTCATTGTCAGGTAAACTTCGCCTTGATTTGCCTGTTATCAGATCTCAACTGCCGTGCTTGCACTGACCGTGCCATAGATTCTATTTGGAGTTCTCGGTCGGCGAAGCTTTGAACTTCGGAAGACGCTACCTTGCCGAGAAAGACTTGCATGTCTCGGTATTGCCAGTCTTTCGCTCGAAATGGTTCAACACAGCATGGCACAAGGGCCAAAGAGGAAGGGCGTCTTCAAACGAGCAGAAGCAGCAGCAGCAGCAGCAGCCGCAACACCAGATGGGTCATCCGCAGCAGCAGTTCCATCTCATGGCGGCCAACTTCAATGGCTTCCCCGTCACGCCGCCGATCATCTCTCCTCAGCTTGCGCAGGTCTCTTTGTCTGCGGCTGCCGCCTTCAATCAACATATCGTGATGCAGCAGCCTACTGGTGGCATTCCATTCATCCCGAGGGGCGAGTTGCCCACCCAGCAGTCTCCTCCGGGACTACCTGTGCCGGGGCACCATATGATGGGTCGACCTGGAATCATGATGCCGGGCCAGTTCATGCCCCAGATGAGACCAACGCCGGCCCCGGTTCAAGGCCCTCAAAATCATCAGGGTGGCCAAAGGGGAGTGCCTCCCGCTGTCACAGATGGTGATCACGCTGGTGTGGCCAAGATTGAGGGCCCCAACGAGACTTCCGCACAGTCGAAGCCTCCCTCTGAGGAAGTCATGAGCGATGAGTCAGGATGTGATAGCCCTGGCATCGCAACTCCCAAGGGCCACAACAGCCCGTCCTCTGTGCCTCAAGCCCGAGTTGTGCTCCCCTCTCCAGAGAAGAAGGGCGGCGAATCCTCCCCAGAAGAAGCAGGCTGGCCAGTCCTGCCGGAGGAAAAGGAATCGCCGCTTGAGGAGAGCAGCACCGCGCCTGGAACACCTAGTGATCCTGCCCCAGAGCCTTCTCCATTGATTAAGAGCAATCTTGATCATAGTGAAGAGCCCAAGAAGGAAATCACTCCGAGTCATTCCTCCTCGGAATCGCCGTTGGTCACCGTAAGAGCCGATAGCGAGCCAGAATCGCGGCTTCAAGCCTCCACGCCATCTTCCACCGCTTCTCCTGGCAAAAAGGAAAAGAAAGCAAGCACGGCACGGCCTACGCCCATCCGAGCGAACAGCAATTTCACAGAGGAAGAGATCAGGGGTCGGAAACAGGCCTGGGGTAGGATTCCTATGCCACTGGATCCGCGGAAATCCAAAAGGCCAGGGTCGGCGATCACCCCGACCGAGGAGTCACGGCCCATCTCAAGTAGCGGCAAAGTCGAGGACTTGACTCGTGAGAAGCAGGCTGAAACTCAGGTCGATGCAAGCAACGAGGGAAAGACTGAGCTGCCCGGCGAGACAAAGGGCGAACCTTCTCCCGAGGAGCCAGAGCAAGACCTGGTTATGCTTCAGGGGCAAAAGGGCGAGAAGCCTGCAGCTTCGCCGTCTGCCTCCAAGCCTGGTGAAGCGCAGTCCATCACGATTGCTGCGCAACGTGAGAACGGGTCAAAATCGAGGGACGGCTCCTTAACCTCGATTGACCCGAAGCCAATGGCCAAAGAGAACCATGGCGCGCTGCAGCTGATGGAGGGTGGTCCAGTGACAGCGTCAACCACAGGAGACGATTTATTGATGCCCGGACAATATCAAGCGAAGCGAAAGAACAAGAACAAGAGTCAAAAGAAGAAGAGACTTGACAATGCGGAGCAAGCCTCCACGGGCGTCTTGGCGGGAGGGTTCGAGCCTGGAAATGCTTTTCTCGACCAGACAGGCTCGCGAATTCTGGGGTACCAAAACCTCACGGACATGTTCAGTCCCCAAACAACCCCGATTACCCCCAGCCCGGAGGACCTCACACCCGACACAGGCTCGCCCGGGAAGCAGTCCGGGGAGCAGTCCGGGGAGCAGTCCTTGTTTCCAAACCATGGACATCCAGTCTTCAAACGCAGTCAACATGAATTCGAGGACAACGTTTTTGACACAATCGCGGGCAGAGAGCCCGCGAGGCCTGGCTTTCATGAGCGAGAGGGCTATGACACCTTGCCTCGCGATCGGAGGGACTACAAGAGCAACAGTGGCGGCGGAACACTGCGGATACCGAAGAAGAGAAGAAACAACCGCAATCTGGCAGGCAACACCTTCGAGGCGCCGAAGGCTTACGAGCGATCCTCGGATCATCCCGTCAAGCACGACGATGCATTCAATAACACGCATGATCAGGCCACCGAAAAGGCAAAGGACGTGGAACCCAAAGTCACGATGGCCAAGAAGAGCCGGCTGAATCCCATGGCAAGGGCCTTCGTATCTCCTACCAAGGGGGGCAATCCTTCAACGGACAGCTCTTTCCGGAGCGGGGAGACCACACCGTCGTCGACCGCATCGACGATCACGCTGAGACTCCCGTCGCCCGAGAGCGAGCCTGCGCAGACCGGTGGCGTATCCCCGAGCGGAACAAGAAAGGCAGAGGCCAGGATGATGAAGCGAGCCGGTGGGAAGGGCAATCAAGCTGGGCCAAGTCTGTCTGCGGCGAGTAGCCCTGGCAGCGGAGGAGGGAAGCAGAAGGAAAAGGGTGGTGGGAGACACCAGGGCATGGGGGGCAGAGGGAGCGGGAACGGAACGCCTGCCAACACGCCGAAGAAGGGGTTTGAGCTGAAGGGGCCTCTTCATGCCGAGGACTGGCCTTCTCTGCCGGCGTCTCGAGAGCGAGCGAATGCGGAGTAGTCGGCGAATGGGAAGGGGGAGGGAACGCCTCAATGAGCAGTGCCTGTGCTTGGCATGGAGGTGGATGAAGCATGGAGTATCGTATGCTGAGGGGTCGCTAGATAGTAACCAGACGAATTGGTATTGTGTTTCGCGAGCTCCTCAGTAGTACTTTCGCCAGCGATGCCTCTGTTGGTGTGATGCCCGCTCTAGCTAATCTGAACAAGCACTCTGCGAAAGTTCTTTCTCTCATCGCAGGCCACGGTTGATGATTCTTCAGGTCATTATTCTCGCGTGATGAGTATGTGCAATGGCGTAAATGACTTCCCTCCGCCCCCGTATCCTCCGCGTCCCGGTTTCCCGAACCACCTTCAAATCTTCGAATTTGTCGCTTGATGCAGAAGATCTATAGCGCCCCGGTTTCGCCCCCCCTTTTTTTTTCTCCAATTTTCATCATAGATCTCGATCGCATCGCCCTCACTGCTCCTTGACCAGCCTCGTAACCGCCTCCTCGACCTGACTGTCCGAGAGCCCATCCAGGCTCTGCGCCTTCTCGGCGCCAAACTCGTACCGCGCGAAGACTCTAGGGACCGTGCCCGCCGCGGCGCGCATGAGGATCGGCGTGTCGGGGTTGTGCTTCTTCATGGTGGGGTAGGCCTTTTGCAGGAATGATCTAGTCGTCCTCGTCAGTCGATCGCTCCCCTCAATGTCAAACCCCCCTTCCTTCTACTCTCATCATTTCCCCCAAACTCTATGCCTTCCCCCCTTGCTAATGATGCGCTTTGATTCTCGCTGTCGTTGCGTCCGTGTTTCCCATGCTTCCCTCGAGATTCGTGGTGGGCGATAGATGGAGAACTTACCGCACGGCAGAGCTGTGCTCGGAGGTCTGGCAGAAGAGGAAGCGCACCTCCTTGAGGGACTTGGTGAAAGCGTACTTGGCCGACATGATGCTGACTCGTCGAATCGAGGAGACCCCGCAGTGTCAGTCGTCAATGGATGCCGTCGTCGTCGATGTCGATGTCGATGTCGTCGAGCCGCAATTCGCATGAGGTCGTCGGAGAGTGGAAACACCACGCCGTGTTACGTAATCAGCGGCGGGCCACTACCTTACACAACTTTGTGCATTTGCCTAGGACTTGCATAAAATCACTGAAAGAGTTATGCCACGCGGCTCAACTCCGGCACGGAAATCGTGGCCCGCAATTCCCGCCCCGCCCGCGATCGGACGTGCCTGGAATCCGACGACGACGACGACAAAACGACAGCGCAGCGCAGCGCAGCGCAACGCAACGCAACAACAACGCATCACGACAGCCCGATACAGCGAGACTGCGCGCTTCACTCTCACTCTCACGCTCTCCACTCCTCTCTCTTTCTCTCTTCCGTGCCTCTTGACGGCCAATTGCGCTGAGTCCGGATCGCCCACCGGCCCTGTCGCCCGCATCCTCCCGTGCCTTACCTTGTCCACTCTTTCTCCTGGCGAGACAGCAGCAACTCCGCGATCCTTCGAAGAACGCTCCCCGACCTCCCGCGAGAGCTTCCAAAGAGAGGTATCTCTTCGTCTTCAACAGCTTCATCGCCCATCAGCCATACCCCGCCGACCACCATGTCCGCCACGAATAGCATCCTCCGCGCCGCCAGGCCAGCCTTCCGCCAGGCCTTCTCCAAGCCCGCCTCCCCCTTCCCCAGCCGCTCCTTCAACCAGAGCCAGTTCTTCAAGCAGAACGACAGCAGCAGGCGGTGGCAGAGCACCGCGTCCGACGCCAGCCAGAGCTGGTTCAAGCGCGCCTGGGAGAGCGAGGTCGGCATCAAGACGGTCCACTTCTGGGCCCCCGTCATGAAGGTCCGTTCCACTTCCAAACCCCTTGCGAACCCCCTCCTGGACGCCGGGTGTGTGTGTGTATGTGCGCGCGCATGCCTTGATATCCGTTACTGACATTTCGCAGTGGGCGCTCGTCATCGCGGGCATCTCGGACTTCGCCCGCCCCGTCGAGAAGCTCTCCTTCACGCAAAACTTCGCCCTCACCTGCACCGGCTTCATCTGGACGAGATGGTGCCTGATCATCAAGCCCAAGAACTACCTGTGAGTCCCACCGCTCGCTGGCGCCCCTTGCCCGTGCATGCACAATTTGAATCCCATCCCCCATCAGCATTCAAAGGGAACGCCCGCTAACTTTGGCGCGAAAAAAAAAGGCTGGCCGCCGTCAACTTCTTCCTCGGCCTCGTGGGCATCACCCAAATCTCCCGCATCGCCCTCGCCGATTCCTCCAAGAAGTCCGAGACCCCCGCCGCGACCACCGCTTGAAACGGCCTGCAAATCTCGTTGGATGAGGACGAGGCGCGGGGCCGAGACTGAGAACCCGCCTGCAGAACCTTTGGCACGGGAAAGACGAAGCACGCGCCCCGGGGGGGCAGGGATGGGTTACATATTACATAATCATGATATGAGCTATACGTTGAAAGGGGCTTGGCCGTCGCTGTATGTGTCGGGGACGCCTGGATCGTATGCAGAGGGGGGTAGATGCGGATGGGGAATAGATCTCCTGTACATTCTCGTCGAATTAGAAACCTGACCTTGGACCGTACTCCTTATCTGCATGGCCATCGACTCTGTACATCCGTCTGAGATGAAGCCTGCGCACGGTGGATCGGGCCGCGCGAGCTTGCTATTGAACAGCTGCACACGTTTGAAGCTGATGGAGAATGAGAGCACTTTGGGCCACTCGTCGCCGGGGCTTGTTTTGAAGATCGGATTGTAACTGCTTGTCCTATCGTATATATCGATCCCTTCAACGCCGTGCAGGCCATGTCCTGAATCCAACCCAGCTTACGAAGGGGAAGAAAAAACCTATCCTCCAGGATCCGAAACGGATGTCCTTACAACGAACACATTATCATAGTCTCGTCGCCTCACTTGCGTGGTGCGTTCTGTTCCGTGGTGCACCGGGCAGGAGCAGAAGCAGGACCTCACGCTCTTCGAATAAAACGCAAGCCATGCCGAGCCCCCTTTTGGAAACCCCCGAAAATCGCTTGGGCCGATATCCCCACCCCCCCGGGGGGGGGGGGGGGGGGGGGGGGGGCCCTCCATCAACAACCAAAGAGAAATTAAAACCTTCTCTCTCCTTTTCAAGCCTCAGAGTGCCCGTCATTGAGGAGCATCTCCAAGATGACCTGTCTGCCCGGCAGCTCGGGGTGGCACATGGCGATCTTGACCGTGCCCTTGGAGGCGTCGCCCGCGTTGACCAGGTGGCCGTTATGCCCGTGGACCTGCGCCGCCTGGAGGGCGTTGTCGTTTGTCGGCCCGCGGATCCCGAGGTCGATGAGGCGCACGTCGCGCCCGGCGATGATCTGCCGCAGGCGCCCGTTGTCCGCGTTGCGCACCTCGACGTAGTCCTCGTTGTAGAGGATCAGGTACTGCCCGTACATGGTCGCGCCCTTGGCCTTCTTCTGCTTGCCCGTGTACTCCATGATGAGCGTGCGGCTGACCTCGCCGTGCTTGTCGACGTACACGGCGCAGTCCTCGTACGTGAGGATGAACTCGTTCTCGTTGAGGCGGAACATGCCGAGCGGCCGCTGGTCGCGGATGCGGCTCGCGATGTTGGCGATGGCGGCCGCCTTGAGGTCCGGGATCGAGATCGGGTGCTTCTTGTCGAGCGTCAGCATCTCGATGCCGCGCGCCGTCGACACCGCGATGTACGTCTGGAACAGACTCAGCGAGAAGCACTCGATCGGGAAGAAGAACTCGTCAAAGTCCCGGAACGACTCCGTGTTGCCGGCGCCGCCCCTACGGCCTCCGAAGAACCGGGCCCTCTTTTCTGTCGCCTTATGCAGAATGGGCTCCAGCACCTTGAACGTCGTGTGCAGGCCCTCCTTTCGCTTGTAGAAGAGCAGCGTGCGATCCTTCATCCTCGCAATCGCAAAGTACGTCACGTCCTTCGCCAGCCTCTGCGGCGCCCGTCGCGGGCTGTCGTTGGCCGGGGCGGCAAACTCGGACAGCGGCGCCAAGACGTCGAGCGGATAGGAAATCAGAGACTTGTCCGTGATGACTATGGCAATGGAAAACTCCTCGAGCACTGCAAGCTGCGTGATCCTCGGCGCTTGGATGGACTAAAGAAACAGAGGTGTCAGGTTTCAACGGCTCGAATCTCTCTCAGACCATGGAAGGTGTAGTGTCATGTAAGCAACTTACCCGACTCCAGCCTCGGGGACTAGAAGGATCTGTAATGTAGACGCCATAATCCGTTCCCACGGCAATGATCTGTTTCCCGAATGCCGAGAAACCGGTTGCGCAGTTCACCTGCGCTCTGCACACGGGAGCAACGCCCTGGGCTGGACCCAGAACTTCCTCGAGCTCCTGGATGGCCCTGTCGAGCGGGGTCCCCTTGACCGGGACGCCGGCAGTCCTCGCGTAGGGAGAACTGTTGTCGTAGTGGAAGGAGGCGTCGGCAAGGACACGCAGGCGGAACGGCTCCGCGTTTTGCTGGAACAGGGCCTTCGCGTGCCTCGTCTTGGCCTCGACGATCTTTGCACACCAATCCTGGCGGTCCCGGGCGGAAGAGGCGTACAAGGTATAGATCTCGTGGCCCAGGTGCTTCACCTTGAATGGATACAGTATCTTGCCTTCGGCGTCCTGGGCAGGAGCCGGCGCCAGTGGCGCCTGGGCACTGAGCGCCGTGTTCGTAGGGGAGAGCTCCGTGCCAGGCCGTGCGATGCCGTTGATCGTCACTTTGCTCAGCTGCGCACCTGTCGCTGTGGCTGTCCTGCCGGCTAGAGGTGCCGTGATGCCTTTCTGCTTGATGACGGGCTCCTCATTCATCGTCTCGAGGAAAAGCAGCGGCATCGGAATGGGCTGTAGTTGTTAGCTTTGCGAGATCCCACGAGGCAAAAAAAAGTAAAATAAAGATCAAAATCAAAAGCAGATTACCTCTCGCGAAACATCGTATTTCTTCTCTCCTCTCCCATCTTTCGACATTACCACCTTGGCTAGAATCAGGTAGTGGTCGAAAAGAAGGGCATGCGTGTCGACCCATTTCATGCCTTTGGAACTCAACCTCTGCAGATCTCCTTGTATTATAATGGTTCTGCCGGGTTGCTCGAGGTTCAGCACGGACTGGAAGCCGGGCCGCAGCACGAGCATGCGGTCCAGCTCCATCATCTCGACTCTCCTATTCGTCTCGGCGACCTTGGCGTCACACTCGAGCGTAACCGTCCTGATCTCCTCGATGGCCCTGTTGAGGTTCGTCTTCTCCTCGCTCTCGCCGGGCATCTTGCGGTCCACCGTCTCGAGCAGGAGGATGTAGCGCTGGAGACGCTGCAGAGGAGTGATCAAGAAATGCGTCCAGTCCTGCTTGGACGAGGACTTGTGTCTTTGCTTATCCTCCAGGAACTTCTTGAACAGAATATTCCGGCTGGCCTCCTTTCTTATCATGAAGGCCGCGCGGGGGTATGTCGTCGCATACTCAATGTATTCTGACTTGGCCTTCCGGATCCACTCTCGGAAGAGGTCGCTGAAGCCAACAATCCAGGGGCCCTGCTCTTGCTGTCGATACTTGAGCTGCGCGAGGAGATGGTCTTTGTTGATGCGCAGAACCGTGTCGAGCTTGCCGAAGACGGTCCCCAGGAATTTGTCTCGCCGGTCGGGATGGATGATGGGCGGCTGACTAACGCGCAGCTCGTCTCGGTAGAGCGTCCGGAAGATGTCCAGCTGCTTGATGTACTTCTCCTCTCCGGTGACGATCTCGTGCAAGATGTTCTGGCGCTCCACCTCCTTCTTGGGACGAGACATTATGTCCTCCTTCTTCAGGTCGTAGAATATGTGCCACTCGTCCGCCGGCTTGTAGCCCTCGTTGAGCGCCTCGAGGTCGACCTTCCTCAGGGTACGGGTGCAGTGGGAGGAGTAGCAGCGCCCGTTGATTTCCTGATCGTGCAGCTTCGGGGCGTAGCAGCCAGACCCGGTCAGCTGCCAGAAGACACCCGATATGTGCCCCTCCCCGTACTTGACCCACTCCTCGTCATGCAGGAGGACGCCGTTGGCGAGCATCAGCTCGACGACGCACGTGCTGAGAGCCTCCGCGTCCGCCACGTTCATGGTCGGCACCTTGATGGTGAAGAGGATGGTGAGAGCCTCCTCCACGATCTTCTGCCTCAGGTCGAGCTCCCCCTCGGTCATCTCGCGGATCCAGGTCTCGATACCGCTGAGGGCCCAGGGCTCGGGACACCTCTTGAAGTCGACAGACGTCAGCTTCGAGGGGACGAACTTCCTCTTGCGTCCGGTCGGCAACGTGATGGTGTCAAATCCCCCCGCGGGAGGGGCCATGCCGTTGTCGAAGTTCGTGATCGGGACTGCCGCGGCTTGCTGGTGCTGCCGTGCCATTTTCCTCCGCTCGTTGGGAGCAGCGTCGGTCTGCGACCTTGCGGGAGTGTGCACCTGAGGCGCGGTATTGAAGCCAGCCAGGGAGATTGATCGCTCGGGATGTTGATTGTGTGTCAAGGCGTTGTTGTAATACTGGCCAGGGTGTTCATAAGACAGTCGAGAGCCCGCGTTCTGCGGATGATCGGTTCGGGTGGTTGCCTGTCCTGATGCCGATGAACTGCTGTCTGACAAGGGGCCGGTGTTCGATGGGATCTCGGGAAGAGGCCTGTTTGTCAGTCCAGGATGGAAGAAAAGATCCCCGTAGTCATCCTTTGTCGGAGAGTTGCCGCCGCTCTGCTGCGAGTGGAGCGACACCCGATCTTCACCCCTATCGAAGCTCAGGCGCCTGATCTCCTGGAAGCCACCGGTGCCTCCGTAGTCGACCTCAGCATTGTTGAACGCTGTGTTGTATTCGTACGCCTCGTTGCGATGGCTCGGCACCGGGAGGGGCCGCGAGCCACTGCGACTGAGATAATCCATCCCGCTGACTGAGCCATAGTAGCCGACCTCTGTCCCGTAAGCCAAGTTACCAACGTAGCCACCACTGAGCCCGCCGAGGTCCATATCGCCCCCGAAATCGCTATCGCTGCTCTGATCATCTTCCTTGTGGGCTGGAGGAGGTGGTAGCGGATTGGGGGCGTGCTGCTGCGAGATAGGGGGCAAGGGATGCAACGGTGCCGTCTCAGTGTACATGAACGAGCTTCCACCGAAGCGCTGATCTTCTAGTTCGGCCTGTTGCATGGCAAGCACCCCGGCAGTTCCCTCTGGATCGTCGTCGTCGTCCTCGTTGTTGTTGTTGTCGTCGTCGTCGTCGTCGTGACCTGCACCTCTTTCGTTCTCGTAAAAGGATGTTCTGTGGTCCGTATCTGGATCGTGACAGCCGCCGGCATAGACTAGGGCATTGTGATCCCCTGAGCCGCCAAGCTCACTCGGTACCGGCAAGGGTCGCCTGTGGATCCGGGGCCCTGCTCCCCCAATCTCCGCCTCGAAGGCCTCTATTTCCTGAACGATGCTGTCCTCGTGATAGTGATCGTCGACTTCATCGTAGCTAGACTGCACAGCCGGATCCGGTAGCGGGCGGCCGTTGCGGCTCCACATGGCCTCTTCCTCGGGCAGTTCCGCCATCGGTCGACTGGGTAGGGGCGCATTCGTCGGGTGTCTCTGGACACCCGATGAGCCCACCTGATGCGCATAGGGAGATGCCAGGGAGCTTTGCGAATCGGAGCGGGTGTGCCGGTTGTACATGGTGACATCGTCATGTGGAGAATAGGCCGGCCCGACGGGGATCGAGGACGTGGTCGGGTATGGGGCTTGCGAGCTCGTGTTGAAGGGAGCAGGACTCGGAGCGCCCTTGTCGGAAGGATACGCCGGACGATGTGCGTGCTGCGGAGCGTTGTAGGCCGGCGCGCTGGACCGCGACCGGGTCACGGTCGAGGAAGACGGCACGGGGGGCATCGGATGCTGCTCGTAGCCATAGGATCGCCTCGGAGATGGTTCGGGATGTAAAGGCATGTTTACGTATTGCGGAGCAACAGGAGACTGCTGTTGATAAGCGGGCGAGCCATAGGGGTTGGAGTACACCGAGCTTTGGCTGTTCGTATAGCCATGGTAGGTGGGCTGTCGTTGTGGGCTGGTGTTGGCATAAGCGGCAGGGTTGTAGGCTTGGGGGGCGTAACCGGCAATCGGGGAGGTTGGGTTCGCGTAGGCGTTGCTGAGGTTGCCAGAGTATCCCGAGGGCGGCGCCGGGTGGTACGGGAGCGACTGGGACTGCGATCGCCGGAAGTCTGACGATGACTGCGCAAAGGACTGGGGGTTGTAGGTGGAGTGGCCGGAGCTCAGCTGGAGCTGGTCCTGGTACTGTTGACCGAAGGAGGAGCGGACGCTGCTGACAGAGGTGGACGCCGGGCGGCCCGTGGGATAGTTTGAGGCCGGCGTGGTGTTCATGAAGAGCTCGTCGTTGTTGGCGAACTGGGACTCGCCGTAGACCTGGGCCCGGCCGTACGCGGCGCCATCATCACCACTGTTGAAGCTCGGCTGCCGAGTGAGGTGTTGTCGCGGATCCGAGGGAGGCGGCGGCTGCTGCTGTTGCTGAGCCTGTTGCTGCTGCTGTTGCTGCTGCTGCTGTTGCAGTTGCAGTTGCTGATACGAGTGGCCGGGGATGGGATATTGGACGGGCGGCACATGGCCGTATCGACTGCGATCCTCGCCTCGGAACGACATCGTGGATGCTGGGCTGCGCTGTGACGGCAAGCTGAGGGCCTGGTGGAGGATGACGAGCGCTCGACGATTGCGACAGGTGGTGGTTGTCGTGGGTTGGGGTCGATCGTGGTGGTGGCACCGTCTGCCTGTGGCGGTGTTGTTAGTTTCAGGATCATCAGTCAGCTGAAGTCGGACCTACCGGTCAACGGTGTCGCGTGAAGAGCGGCCCTCTGACCAGAGCAGGTCAAGTTGGGCTGCGGTCCCGAGACCTGGATCTGCCAGGGAGTCAAGCAGTGTCGGATCAATGAATCACGACATTGATGGGGTTCTCCAAGTTGCCCAGAACCGAATGTGAATTCCCATTGATCATTAAGGGACATCAATCGTGGTGCAATGAATCAATGTCAGAGTAGCCGAGCGGATACCCTAGAACGACTCAGCCTCATCTGACACCTCGAGCCCGGCGAGTTTGTCTCCAGCAGTCTCGTGACGTGGGACGGATTGACCTGAAGAGGAGGCACAGAGTCGTACTCCGTACTCCCTACAGAGACATGGATACTACGGAGTACTCCTACGAGTAATATTCATCGCTGAATCACCACCAGCGCTCAATCGGCCAATGCAGGAAAAGGCTGATACACCATCGACGGCGACAGGAACGCGCCGAACATTGATGACCCGGGATGTGGCGCAGCAGCCCAGGCAGATGGAACGGATTGAAGGGACGTGCTTTCGGCAACATGGCGATTTCCGATTCACGCGATTCACGATGAGCGCCTTAATGCAACTTGAATGGCGGGGTATCAATTGCTTACTAAGTCATTAATAGCTCCATTAGGCCCGGCCAGGAACTCGCCCATCCGGCAGAAGCCCGGCCTAAGGCCGGCCCCGGAACGAGCTCAAGCCACGCCAACGGCGGCGTCAGGGCGCATGGCCGTTCCCGCAAGCCGCACGGTCAATTCAGGTGTCAAGAACCAGAGGTCTAGGCTTCATCAGTCATTTATTGATCCTTTCAGCGACTACTAATCCGTCATGCAGGTCGGTCAATCAATCACCGGATGCATGTTGCAGATCGTCTCGCCTCGTCATTGGGATCAATACGGAGTACATTACCAATTCTTTGGCAACGCTGGATCGCAGCAATCGAACCAACCACCACACCTGGTTGATATCGAATCAATATCGGGCACATTGGAGATCCAGGCGGGTGGCCAGGGCACGGATAGGACGTCATGCCGAGACAAATGATAGATCCGTTGCCGAACACTCCGTACTGCATGCAACATCGACTTGACTCTGAAACCGTGAGGAGTCAATCGATCATGGAATTGCTACGGTGCACGAACTCGTGCTGTCGCGTTCGTAGAAACCTCCATGCCACTTCCCGTACTTCCCATTCGTGAGTTCAAGTAGTATACGGAGTAGTACTAACCTACCTAGTATTGATCATCCCGACATCGACTCTGCGAACGGGATCTCGAGGCTGAAGGAATATGGAATTTATGGACTGATGAATGGGATTATGTAATCACGCGTTGAGTCAGGATGACGACAGCGTCGATACTCCGTACTCCGTACGGAGTACAGGAACCGAGGTTATCGGTAGGAGTTCATGCAAGGCAAGCGCAACCCACGCCCTGAACTTGAGTCAGTCATTGCCCCGCGCGGGCTAGACATTTCCCCACTGCCCAGGGCCTTTTCCGGCGCATTTTCAGTGCTTCTCCAGTGCGCTTGGGCGCTATTCTCAGCGCAATCAGGATCAGTTGATTGGTTGAGCCCTCACGTGCGGGCAGCTATTACAGGTACCAGTAGGTATGTAGAGAGCACCAACGGCCCGCGCGTGAGGGCAATTCGCGGGTTGCGACTCGGAGCTTCTACGGAGCACGGAGGACGGAGTACTGGTACCTGAGCTGCTGTGGATTTAAGCTGTCCAACACGAATTTTCACGCTCTTGTCTCTGATAGCTCGAGGTTTCCATCATACTAGGCACTACGGAGTAATACCTGCACTGAGAGTAACGCTTAAGCTCGGAATTCCGGTCGGGCCCCTCCAGGTTACGTGATCCTGCGCGCATCAAATCCCCTCTCGAATGGAATCTCCCCTCCTTCGCAACTTCCTCCATCCTCAATCTTAGTATCGCCACCGACTTCTCCTCACCCAAAACACCAAACGCACAAGCACAAAATCGCCAAAATGGTCAAAGCAGGTATGGTCACTCGGCATCCGGCGACGTCTCGACCCCAGCACAGCGCTTCCCACGTTTTTTTCACCCCCCCTTTGATTCCCCTTAGCTCTCCAGTTTCATCCATTGAAGTCACCCAAGGAGGGGCCGGGCGCGGGCGGCGGGAGGGGGGAGGCGCACATTCGAGCCGTTTTGAGCGGGTTTCCCCCCCCCTCAACCACCCAACTTGGTTGGATGGCTGATTCGCAGCGCAACGCAGCGCAGCCGCAACCTTGATGGCCTCGAGTCGTGCATTTGCCTCCCCGCCGGTGCGGGACGGCCCTCTCGTCCCCGGGTGTCCCTTGATGGCCGCCGCAGGGGCGCCTCCCGCAGGCCGGGCACTGACTCCTCCCCCTCCTCCTCCTGCGGCTGCGGCTGCTGCTGCTGCTTCTGCTGCTGCCGTATCCCCTGACACTGCGTCGTCTCTGCTTGCTTCGAGTCGCGGCTGACCTGGGATCGATCGTATTCTTTGCTGCCTTCTAGTCTGTGTTCTCCGTGGCGACGCTGGCATCAGCGGCACCGTCATCTTCACCCAGGAGGCTGAGGGTGCGCCCACCACCATCGAGTACAACATCACCGGCAACGACCCCAACGCCAAGCGTGGCTTCCACGTTCACACCTTTGGCGACAACACCAACGGCTGCACCTCTGCCGGCCCTCACTGTGAGTCGATCCAGCTGCCCTGCCCCCTTCGCCATCCGCGACCGCAACCGGTCCATCGGGCCCGGAACATGATTGCTGACGTCCGTCCGTCTCCCCACTCTAGTCAACCCCTTCGCCAAGACCCACGGCGCTCCCACCGACTCTGCCCGCCACGTTGGCGACCTCGGCAACGTCGAGACCGATGCCCAGGGCATTGCCAAGGGCACCATCGTCGACGAGCAGGTCCAGTTGATCGGCCCCAACAGCGTCATTGGCGTAAGTCTCGAAGCAGATGGCATACCTACCTACCTAGGCACCAATTGTATCTTGATGGGATGGAGAAGAGACTGACCGAGCCGCGCAGCGAACCGTCGTCATCCACGCTGGCACCGACGACCTCGGCAAGGGCGACAACGATGAGTCCCTCAAGACTGGCAATGCCGGTCCCCGACCTGCTTGCGGTTTGTCCCCTCCCTCTGCTTGTCCGAGAGCTCAAGTCGGGACACTTTTGCTAATTCGTCTCCAGGTGTTATCGGCATCTCTGCTTAAGCTGCAAACCCCCCCTCCTTTACCTACCTATTCATCGAAAAAGGCAAGGCAGATTCAAGCAAGGAAGAACAAAAAAGGGAAACACAATTGGGAAAATACTGGAAACAAAAGGACACGATACTCAAGAATACCTAGTACCTCTATCTGTCATCTACGAGTACGGCGCGAAATGTTTTGGAGCTTCCAAAAGCACACCGAGGGTCCATGATGGTCCATGCGATGCTCTTGATTCCAGGTATCAAAGTGCACTCCATAGCTACATACAAGCAGCTTTCTTCCCACTTCCACTTCAGACGCATGGAGATTTGCCACTCTCTGAATCCCAATCGAGATTTGTAAACCTACTACCTAGCTCGACGCTTCTACAGTCTGGCAATCCGGCACGATCCAAGCACGGCCGACCCCGCAACGCAGTCAATGGCCACAAGCCCACGAGCTCGGGAGCCGCCACCTTAAGGTTAGTACTACCCCGCGCTGACGATGTCGCCAAAAGTGCCCTACAGGTACCCCCAGGTACCCCCAGGTGGCCTCTACGCGACGCCGTTGCAGCCTCCAGGGCTCTTCGCTTAGTGGACCCCAGCACAAGAGGGGCACCAGCCAATCAGAGAGGGCTCGCCTGCCCGGATCCACGTGGTTTCAGGTCGACTCCACCTGCTGGGTCTGGAGAGACACGAGATCAGGTACGAGCCGGTACGAGTGACTTTGGACACCTTGCATCATCATCTTCTTGAACTTCAATCCTTGGAGCTCCAGTCCGGCTTCGACGACGCAACACCTCTTGTGTCCTCCGATCTTCGTCAACATACCCTCAGGCTTCAAGCTTCACGCAAGAGCTTGGTTGGTCTCAGACGCCGTGCTCCGATCCTGCCTGCTTCTGCCCTCTAGGTAGGTCAATTGACCCATTGAGCACTGCACACAAACTGTCCCTGCTTCTGGTGTATTGGATGGTGGTCATCATCATCCGCCTCAACCTCTCAAACAGCATCACGCTCTAGAGCCGAATGGCTCTCAAAATGGATGCGGCTCATGGCAGTGGATGCGCGCGCGCTTCCACATGAGCTCTTGGGACGGGAACGCACATGAGCAGCTACCACTACTGTCTAGTATGTAGAGATCAATGGCCTTGCTGACACCCATTGCCTGCGCCAGGTCTCTGTCCCTCCCGAAATCGGCTCGTCATGGCGTCCAAGACCTTCTTCGCCAACATCAAGAGCGTCTTGAGCGGCGACACCTTGATATTGACGAACCCCAACAATCCGGCCGCCGAGCGCACCTTCTCCCTCGCCTATGTCTCCGCCCCGCACCTGAAGCGAGACGGCGATGAGCCCTTCGCCTTCCAGTCCCGAGACTACCTGCGAAAGCTCGCCGTCGGCAAGATGGTCCACTGCACGGTCCTCTACACCGTCCCCTCCTCGGGCAGGGAGTTCGGCTTCGCCCAGCTCAAGGATGGCACCCTGCTTCCCGATGAGCTCATCCAGGCTGGTTGGGTTAAGGTCCGCGAGGAGGCCGGCCGCAAGGAGGAAAATGAGGAGATCGCAGAAAGAGTCGAGAGCCTGCGCGCAATAGAGTCCGGCGCTCGGACCGACTCGCGAGGCCTGTGGGAGGGCGTCAGTGGCTTCATCGAGGTCCAGAACGACCTGGGTGGACCCGAGTTCTTGACAAAGTGGAAGGGCAAGACCGTCGACGGCATCGTCGAGAGGGTGCTCAGTGGCGACCGGCTGCTTGTTCGGCTGCTGCTGTCCGAGAAGAAGCACATGCAGCCCATGACCCTCGTTGCCGGCATCCGCGCTCCTTCGACCGAAAGAAACGTCTCGGGCTCGGTCCAGCCTGCGGAGGAGTTCGGGAACGAGGCTCGCGCGTTCGTCGAGTCCAGGCTGCTTCAACGTGGCGTCAAGGTCGAGATCGTCGGCGCCAGCGCCCAGGGTCAGCTTATTGCCAGTATCGTCCACCCCCGCGGAAACATTGCCGAATTCCTGCTGCAGGAAGGCCTGGCCCGCTGCAATGATTTCCACTCCACCTTACTGGGCGACAAGATGCCGGCCCTCCGAGATGCTGAGAGGCAGGCCCAGGCCAAGAAGCTGCGCCTCCACAAGCACCACGTGGCCAAGGCCGCGGCCGGGAGCCTGGAGATGATCGTGACCAAGATCGTCGGCGCAGACGCGATCATGGTCAAGGGCAAGAACGACGCCGCCGAGAAGAGGATCAGCTTCAGCAGTGTCCGCGGGCCCCGCACGAACGAACCCTCTGAAAGCCCGTACAAAGACGAAGCCAAGGAGTTCTTGAGATCCAGGTTGATTGGCAAGCACGTTAGGATCAGTGTTGACGGGACCAAGCCTGCTCAGGACGGCTTCGAGGCCAAGGATGTCGCCACTGTGACGGAGAAGGGTAAGAACATTGGTCTGTCGCTCGTGGAGGCCGGCTGGGCCTCGGTGATCCGACACAGAAAGGACGACACCGACCGTGCCCCCAACTACGACGAGCTCCTCGCGGCTCAGGAGAAGGCCAAGGAAGAGAAGAAGGGCATGTGGTCCGGCAAGCCCCAAAAGGCCAAGCAGTACCTCGATCTGTCCGAGAATGCGCAGAAGGCCAAGATTATGCTGGCCACCCTTCAGCGCCAGAAGAAGGTCCCCGCCATTGTCGACTTCTGCAAGGCCGGGTCTCGATTCACCGTGCTGATCCCCCGCGAGAACGTCAAGTTGACCATGGTCCTGGGCGGCATTCGCGCTCCCAGGGCGCCCCGGGCCGACGGGCAGGGTGGTGAGCCCTTTGGCAAGGAGTCCCTGGATCTTGCCAACCGCCGCTGCAACCAGCGAGACGTCGAGGTCGACATCCACGACATGGACAAGGTCGGCGGGTTCATCGGAGACCTCTACGTCGGTCGCGAGAGCTTCGCCAAGATCCTCGTAGAAGAGGGCCTTGCCTCCGTGCATGCCTACTCCGCGGAGAAATCCGCCAACGGGCCCGAGCTGTTTGCGGCCGAGAAGAGGGCCAAGGAGAGCAAGCGGGGCCTCTGGCACGACTACGATCCTTCGCAGGATGAGGAGGTGCAGGACAACAGCGTCGAGCCCGAAGCCAACGAGGAGGCCGAGGCGTTGTTCGACAAGAAGCCTGCCGACTACCGAGACGTGATCATCACCAACATCGACGGGAACGGCCGGATCAAGATCCAGGAGATCGGCAAGGGGACCGCTGCGCTGGAGACGCTCATGAACGACTTCCGAAAGTTCCACCTCGACTCGAGGAACAAGAAGCCCCTGGCGGACGCGCCCAAGACCGGGGAGTACGTCTCGGCCAAGTTCTCCGAGGACGGGCAGTGGTACCGCGCCCGCGTCCGCGCCAACGACCGGACCGCCAGGATGTCCGAGGTCATCTACGTGGACTACGGCAACAGCGAGAAGGTCGCGTGGTCGGACCTGCGCGCGCTGGACCAGGTGTCGTTTGGCATGCAGAAGCTCAAGGCGCAGGCCATCGACGCGTCCCTGTCCTTTGTCCAGCTGCCGACCGGGCCGGACTACTTCAACGAGGCGCTCGGCTTCATCGCGGAGATGACGGACAACAGGCGGCTGGTCGCTAACTTCGACTTCGTCGACAGCAAGGAGAACGTCAGCTACATCACGCTGTACGACGCCAAGGACCAGCAGCTCCCGGGCCCCAACGACTCGCTGAACAAGGAGGTCGTGGCCGGCGGGTACGGCATGGTGCCGCGCAAGCTCAAGGGCTGGGAGCGCAGCAGGGCGTTCGAGGCCTACCTCAAGCACCTGCGCGAGGTGGAGGTTGCCGCGAAGCAGGATCGCCTGGGCATGTGGGAGTACGGCGACATCACGGAGGATTGAAGGGGGGGAAAGACGACAAGGACCTTGGCTGGGCCTTGAGATGGCGACATGACGCATTTGTACCATACATGTGAGATGTCCAGGAGACTCGCAAGCTTAACTACACAAAGGGAATCCAAAAGTTTGAATTTATCGCGACCATCTTCATTCACACTGCCCCTTTCGAGTCCAGATGCGGTCATCATGGTGGATGTGTCGAGACAACCGGGTCCACGACATTGTCAGTCTTATTGTCCGACGGACTGCTACTGGTTGAGGGAGTACCCGAAGGGCCTAGCGGCCGACTGCATCGGGGTGGTTGACGATGGGGAGATGAGAAGAGGCTGCATGCGGGCTTCAACGTTCAGGGCAGCTGCGGCAAATACATACATACAGGCACGAGTACATTCTCCGTATGTATATGGAGACGGGATTACCTACCAATTATCAAGCACGGCTTACAGGACGGAAAACCCAGACGGAGGATTTCCGAGCCATCGACATCATCAGGCATGGAGGATCAAAGCACCCGTGCACATCGATCAGCCTGGCAATATCAACGTCGAGTACGGGAATTCGTATCCGTACTCGTAGGAGTATTCGGACATTCCAGTACGAGGACTCATACCAGTAAGCAGGCCCGGAAGCAATGGAGCATCTCGGATACGATATACGGACGGCTCTCTCGAATCCCGAGACCAAGACTGAGAACAAGGAGACGGCCTTCACGTCTGTGCCTGGCCGAGAACCGTGTTTTTTTTGGGGGGGGGGGGGGAAGGCGGGGGGT
>NQYS01000008.1:302268-344658 GCA_003055955.1 Escovopsis sp. AC
TTTTTTTTTTTTTTTTTTTTTTTTTTTTTTTTTCTGGATGCTGGAATTACGAGAGGGTCGGGCCGTTGAGGGGGGAGGAAGGAGGAAGGGGGAGGAAGCACGGTGGCGAGGATCAAACCACATCAGATGGTTACGTTACCGAGGGGCAAGATCTTGCTCTCGTCCCCGAGAAATCGGGCCCGGTAGTTGATGATGCCCTGGCTGATGATCTGGAAGTCCTTGATCCTGTTGTTGCGGAACTCGATCAGGAGCTGCCGCAAGCCCAGGTTGTACTCATGCTTGAGCTTCTCGTCAAAGCTGCTGCAGGCTCCTAGCTGCAGCAGGATCTGGTCATCTATCAAGCATGGCCGTCAGCGTCCTCCTCACGGCGAATCGGGTGGGCAGGATCTTCCCGGCAAAGCTCCCAGGCACGTACCCGGAGCCTGCATGGTCTCGAAATGTTGATAGTCGCACTGCTTGCCCCGAGGACAGCTTCCCTGCGCCAGCACATCGGGACATAGCTCCTTCTTCACATCGACCTTGTTGCTGTATGTCAAAGACCGGAGACCGCCAGCGACCGCATTGCCATATTCCCTGTGGAATCGATAGGCATGAAATTGCTGTAGAGGCGTTTCGTAAGGGGCGAAGCCAGTCGGAGGGGCTTTCTCCTCCCTGGGCAACGTCGGCTTGTCCAGACTCTCGACCTGTTTTGGCGTTAGATTGATGCTGGTGGCGTTTCTCCAGATGGAAACGTCTACTTCTCTTCGCGACTCGGGAGCGGCAGTATTGCTTTGCACTATCGTCGCCTGTAAATCCTTGGGTGGCATAATGCTGGCCTCTGCGTGTTCGCTTTCGTCAGGTCCATCAGCATGCTTCTCGTTTGACAATGGGCTGGGCGGTGATGCGGCTTGGATTTCGACGGAGGGGGAGCTAGCAAGATCAGCCTCGGGAGGTTCGTATTCATCCGAACCATTCTCTGAATCCTCGTCTTCGGAGTCGTCTTCCTGCATCTCCACATCCTCCACATCGTCTGATTGATCCTCTGTGACGGCCTGTCTGGCTTCTGTCTCGGTGGCTGTCATTGCCGTATGTTGCGTGGCGGACGCGGCCTGGCTCAGTGAAGAGGCTTTTGCAGACCCATTCGCCACTGCATTAGTGGTGTTGTCGGGAGGATATTTTCCCGTTGGTTCTTGGACAAGGCCGGGTGTGGTGTTCCTGCTCCGTTCCAATCCGTCGCTGCTAGTCGAGGATATTGATGTTGTATCGACAGCGTCTGCCGGGGATGTCATCTCCGAGGTTTGAGGCACAACTGATTCTACGCCTCCGGCATCATTAGTCCCTGACTTGAATGCCGAAGAGGAAAAGCATTGTCCCCTGAAAGAAAACGTACCGTACGCTGGCACCTGCGCTCCCTCCTCGATTTCCGCAGTGCTGACGTCTCTCTTAAGGCGCTCCTCTTCTTGCAGACTTTCCTTGATTTCTCTCTCAATGCCTGCCATTTGGGACTGCAGAAGCTGTAGCCTGAGTTGCTGTTCTCGACGATGCGCCTCAAGCAGTGGAAGACGTTCGCTTGCGGCCCGTGATAGACTACGCCGTTTCGTGTCGGGATTTTGCGAGCGCACGTCTGGAGCGCGTGAGTGTGCCGCAGAGAGTGTCTCCGAGGCTGATAGTGAAGGAGACCGGCTCAGAGCAGCGGCTGGTGAAAGAGGATGAGCAATGATGATTGGGTTGGTCATGCTTCCCGACTTTTCAATTGTATCGTCTTGGCTGCTGAAATTAAGGGAGTTTGAAGCTGGTGACTCGGGCAACGACTGCTTCGCCTTCTTACGGGCTTCCGCTTCTGCAATCTTCAGCTTCATTGCTTCGATTTGCTTGTTCATGTTCTCCAGGTTATCCTTGGCAGAAATATCGTTGCTTGTCTGACCGGAGGGTGTGTGGATTGGACTCGTCACCTGCCGCAGCAGTCCGCTCTCCCCAATAGACGGAGCGCTCTTTGCGGACCCGGTCCGCACCAACGGACTGGCGGGGCGATGGATTGAGGCAGAACCATGCTCTGGGGAGTCGATCTCCATTTCAGCGTCATCTTCGTCGTCGCTCACGTCTATTAGGAATGGCCGAGATTGCCGAGCCTGACCAAATGGACGCTTGAATGGCCGTTCGTCTGTGTCGATGATGATCGGCGCTGAATGCCTGCCAGGAGTTGATTTACTCATGGATAATGGCTGCGATGTTGATGACAAGAACAGCCCCGGGATGGACAGTGCAGAGTGTTCATTTGCGTCCGGGGAAGTATCCAATTTGTCCTCCTTTGGAATGAGAGTGCCTTCGGAGGCTTTCGCAGTGGCCACGACGCCGGCCTTGGAGGGCGTTGCTGGGATTGGTGTGGAGGCGTTAGCAGTGGCCTTTAGGACAGGAGCGGGGACTGTCAGCTCAGGCTCTTCCTGGTGTGGCCTTTTCTGTCCACGGGCCTCGCGAGCTTTGTTGAGTGCCTCCATCTTCTGTTGAAGAAGCTTGGATTTCTCAGACTGGCTCATGGATTGAGCGGTGGCTTTGGCACCTGCCTTGCCTCGATCAGTCGATGGTTGAGGGGCCTTCGGGGCTGAAGGAGCTTGAGAACTTTCAGGGGCGGCTTGAGCCTCCTGAAGGTTTGCAGGTTGAGGGGCAGAACTGGTCGGTTTCGTGCTCTTTGCGGCAAGGAGGCGAGCAATTCGGTCCTTTCGCTCTTCTGACTTATCCTGCGACGGTATCTTTTCAGGAACTGCCTCGATGTTTGGATTCGTCTTCGGAGCGCTTGCTTCTCTGACAGAGAGGTCTCGAGGTTGATCATCAATTGCTGTCGGTCCCTGAAGACCTCCCGTGTTGGATTTCGTCCCAGTGTCAAAACCCAATTCTTTGAAGAGGCTTTTCAAAAGTCTCTCATCAACCCCTTCGTCGAGGTAGTTTTGATAGCGGACATTCAATGGCCACAGCCGCAAAATGGCGTCCTGGGCATGTTTTCGGGCTGCAGCAACCGTCTGAGAGCTTCCGAAGAGATGTGCCCCCTTGTTGCCTGACCGAGGCAGTCCTCGTGAAGTCTCTGGAATAGCGGTGTATTGGCCTGTGGGATGGCCTAGTAGAGAACACGATGAGCTTTTCGAGGGAAGTCCCGCAGGAGGTACTTGTGAGAGCCCACCAGATGTCTCCGCGGAGCTGTCTGAATCCAGTTGTGCATCTATCTCGCGGGGAGAAAGATAAGGCGAGTAAGAGCCTGATCGCTCCCGGGCTGCAACACTTGTAAGCAAGCAAGACTCGTGCGCCATTGAGCATTGTGTTTGCATGATGCTTCACCTCTGAGAGATGTCACAGATGAAGCATGATTGCGATTGTGGGAATGCTCACCTTGCGACTGATGAGATACATCTTCTACGGTAACATTGAGGGGCAAAGGATCATAGTTGTCTTCCAGCTCGTCCTCGCAGACTTCGCCGTCTTCCATGCCCCCGTCAAGCGTCTCTTGCTCCTTGTCTGTCCTCGAGAGCATGACTCTCTCGGCAGGTGTCTTTGTATTTGGAGCGAGTGGCGTCAACGTAGATGGGGGGCCCACATGGGATGGAACGGTGCCATGATTCTGGGTCGAGTCGGGGCGATGACTTTTCCAGTCCGTCAGGTTACTGGAGAGACCCAAAGCCAGTCCGGGTATCACATTGCGATTGTGGATATAGGGATCTTGAGTCGCCTCGCCATTGAAAGGGCCCGCTCTAGTCGGCGTGGTCGATGGAAACGATGGCACGGGATATGAGGAGTATGGCTGGCTCGTAAAGAGTGGTTGCTGGGGCAGATAGCTTCGCGTCGGGTCAGACCTACGGCCTGATCTATCCATTTTCGCCTCGAATGCGCTGGGATCTCTCTTTCTCTCTCTCTCTCTCTCTCTCTCTCTCTCTCTCTCTCTCTCTCTCTCTCTCTCTCTCTTGCGAAGATCCGATGGGTGGCCTGGCGCTCTCGAGCTAGAAATGAATGAGCTTGAGGAAGAATCGGTCGCTTGGATCTGTCTCAGCAATGCTTCAGCGGCTTGAAGCAAGGGATGATCATGACGGTTATAGGTACTGGGGATCCTGGTGGGCAACAAATGCCATGCGAACACGCAATGATCTCACTCGGCGGCGGCGACGATTGATTGATCTCTTCTAAAGGCCAAAAGAAGCCGGAGACGAAATAGACCAGGATCGCTGCGGTTGAAAGAAAAGACGCAATAGACCGGAGAAGGCGGTGGCAAGCTCGCGCGACGTATACCAGGGACGTAAGTTGTGATGATGGCCTTGTCGAATAGTGGGATGGAGAGATGGAGAGGTTGGAGAGATGGCGAGATGATGGAGAGATGATGGAAAGATGGAAAGATGGAAAGATGGAAAGATGGAAAGATGGAAAGATGGAAAGATGGAAAGATGGAAAGGGCAATTTGCGTCAGGGCGGGCCTCGCATGGTCGGCATCTTGCGCTAGTGCAATTTGGGACTAGCGTCATTGCCGTCTTCCGAGCCCATCGTCCCTGCCGTTCTTGGAGTGTCTTGATGACTCAGCAGAATCCAATTCAGATCACGTGGTATGACATCTGACATTTGACATGATCTGACTGAATGTTTACTTTCCGTGGGGTCGCGCCACGGCAACGGCGGGTTGTCATCAGTGGATCCCACCATAGCATTGATCCATGTCCCTGTTGACAGCTCTACCGGTACGGAGTAGTATTGGGGGACTCGGGTAACATGCCCGAATGTCTGATGCCACCGACTTGGACTTCGAGTACGACTACGAGTACGGAGTACCTCGACCAATCTTCATCAACGGCTTGTCATGCTATGCTCCTCGGGGCGCCGTTCCCTCACTCTGTCTCGGTCGACCCTTGTGTTTTCCCTCCGCCATCATCCCTCCAGTCCCGCCAGACACGTTTGCGATTCAGCCAGAGCCTCGCGTTTCTTTCCCTCTACTACTAATACTCCAGGACTCTGCGGCCTCTCTTTCTCTCGCAGAGCATTGCGGCCTGAACATCATTGCTTCGACAACCCACAAAACACAGCGGGATGCCGTGTTGAGAGGCGGGGATTCAAAGCATGTCCTTCAACTCCAATAGCCCTGGTTCAGGGCGCAACAACCCTTTCATGCGATCCTCGAAGCCAGGACAGGCACAACCCACCCCGAGGCCTCGGTCTGGTCTCTTCTCGGCATCATCGACACCAACCTCCTCGCCACAGGCCAATGCGAATACGAATGCCAACGGCGCCGGCAACGGCAACGCCACCCCATCCACAAACGCCTTCGGTAGCAGCAGCATCACCCCTACGGCCAACGCCAACGCCAACAGCAACAGCAACAGCAATCACATCATCCCATCTCCCCTGGCTCACATCAGGACCCGGTCCAACACGGGCAGCTCTTTCGACCCAGGAGCAATGTCAGGGCTCCTCGTCAAGACCGCTCGAGCCGATTCACGAAATGGAACGCCGACGTCCAGTACCTTCGCTCCCTCGTTCATCAGGGAAGAGGAGGACATGAGGCAGGAAAATGAGAGCGTCAAGGGCATCGAGGGGGAAAACGACTTTTCAGGCAAGCGATATGTGTGGCTTAAGGATCCCCAAGAGGCTTTCGTCAAGTGCTGGGTTGTTGAGGAGTTGGGAGATAACAAGTTGCTGGTTCAGGTGGAGGACGGGGCAGTGAGTAGTAGCCACCTCTTGCGATCATGATTTTGGCATGTGGGCGGTGGCTGATCCGGACCAGCTCAGGGAGGTCGACGCCGAGGGAGTCGACAAAGTGAACCCTGCCAAGTTCGACAAGGCAAACGACATCGCCGAACTGACGCACCTGAACGAGGCCTCCGTCGTCCACAACCTCCTTATGCGATACCAATCGGATCTGATCTACACCTATTCCGGTCTCTTCCTGGTCACGGTCAATCCATACTGCCCCTTGCCCATCTACAATGACGAGTACGTCAACAGGTACAGGGGCCGGAGCCGCGACGACACGAAGCCACACATTTTCGCGATGGCGGACCAGGCGTTTCGCAATCTGGTCGGCGAGGGTCGAAACCAGAGTATACTCGTCACGGGTGAATCCGGGGCTGGAAAGACTGAAAACACCAAGAAAGTCATTCACTACCTCGCAGCCGTCGCCCAGTCTGACTCGCCGGCAAAGAGTCAGGAGCAGCACTCCAACCTCTCACAGCAGATCCTTCGTGCCAATCCCATCTTGGAAGCTTTCGGAAACGCCCAGACCGTCCGCAATAATAACTCCTCGAGGTTTGGCAAGTTCATCCGAATCGAGTTCAGTCGCGAGGGTGCCATCACCGGCGCATTCATCGAATGGTTTCTCTTTGAGAAGTCGAGAGTCGTGAGGGTAAATGCTCAGGAGCGCAACTACCACATCTTCTATCAACTACTCAAAGGGGCTGATGCAAAGCTTCGCAAAGAGCTCCTCCTAGAGGGTCTCGATATCGGCGATTTCGCATACACCCGGAACGGGCACGACAGCGTCATTGGAGTTTCGGACCAAGCAGAGTGGGATGCTCTCCTCGAGGCGTTTGATGTTATTGGCTTTTCGCAGGAAGATCAACTGTCGATTCTACGGACCATCGCTGCGGTCCTCCACCTGGGCAACATTGAGGTGATCAAGGAGAGCAGAACGGCAGATCAGGCCCGGCTGTCACCGGAAGCTCAACAGCAAGCAGCTAAAGTCTGCAAGCTCCTGGGTGTCTCCCTGGAGCCTTTCCTGCAGGGCTTGCTGCACCCCAAGGTCAAGGCCGGGCGGGAGTGGGTTGAGAAGGTTCAGACCCCCGAGCAGGTCCGGCTGGGGCTCGACGCATTGGCAAAAGGCATCTACGAACGTGGTTTCGGCGACCTAGTGACTCGGATCAACCGCCAGCTCGACCGGGCTGGAATGGGCCACGGAGACTCTCACTACATCGGCGTCCTCGACATCGCCGGTTTCGAGATCTTTGAGCGAAACAGTTTCGAACAGCTCTGCATCAACTACACCAACGAGAAGTTGCAGCAATTCTTCAACCATCACATGTTCGTTCTTGAACAGGAGGAGTACGCGCGGGAAAAGATTGAGTGGCAGTTCATCGACTTTGGCCGAGATCTGCAGCCGACCATCGATCTGATCGAGTTGCCAAATCCGATCGGTATCTTCTCGTGCCTAGACGAGGATTGCGTCATGCCCAAGGCCACGGACAAGTCCTTCACCGAAAAGTTGAACTCTCTTTGGGACAAGAAGTCGACTAAATATCGACCCTCTCGCCTCGGACAAGGCTTCATTCTGACGCATTATGCCGCCGAGGTCGAGTATTCGACTGAGGACTGGCTGGAGAAGAACAAGGATCCTCTCAACGACAACATCACGCGGCTGCTGGCTGACTCTACGCACAAGCACATCGTGAACCTCTTTGCCGACTGCGCAGATCCAGAGGACGATCGGGGAGGCGTCAGAAGCCGCGTGAAAAAGGGCTTGTTCCGAACTGTTGCTCAGAGACACAAGGAACAGCTTCACAACCTGATGGCACAATTGAAGTCGACGCATCCACACTTTGTGCGTTGCATTCTCCCCAATCACAAGAAGAGGCCGAAGCAGTTCGACAAGCTTCTCGTCCTCGATCAGCTGAGATGCAACGGTGTCCTAGAGGGAATCCGAATCGCCCGGACGGGCTTTCCCAATCGGCTTTCGTTTACCGAGTTTCGTCAGCGGTATGAGGTCCTCTGCCCGGACCTCCCCGTTGGAAATACCGATGGCCAATTTGTTGCAGCGGTCATGCTGGAGAGGCTCGCGCTCGACAAGACGCTGTACCGCGTGGGTCTCACCAAAGTGTTCTTCCGGGCTGGCGTGCTCGCAGAGCTCGAGGAGCAGCGTGATTCGTTGATCACGCAAATCATGTCCAGCTTTCAGTCCGTGGCGCGAGGCTTCATGCGCAGGCGATCAGCCTATAAACGGCTGTTCAGAACAGAGGCAACCAGAATCATTCAAAGGAATTTTGAAGTCTACCTGAATCTGGTCGAGAATCCCTGGTGGCAGCTCATCGTGAAGATGAAGCCTCTGCTTGGCGCCACGCGAAGTGCCGCCGAGGTGAAGAAGCGAGACGCCATGATCCAGGAGCTCAGCGATCGAATGCAGCAAGAGGTGGACAATAGGCAACGAATCGAGGAGGACCGCAGGAATTGTCTTTCGGAGATTTCTCGCATCCAGCAAACGCTGGAGAGCGAGCGAGCGCTGGCGCTAGACAAGGAGGAGATCTTCAAGCGGCTGCAGGCAAGAGAAGCGGAGCTGGAAGAGAAGCTTGCGGGTGCCATCGAGGATCAAGAGAGAATAGACGACCAGCTTGACGATCTCATGGAGGCGAAGAATCGGGCAGAGTCAGACGTCGAGAGATTTCGCGCGCAGCTCGAGCAGGCGGCGACTTTGATCGCGAAGCTCGAGGAGGAGAAAGGCAAACTGTCCAACAGGGCAGCAGATCTAGAGAATGCCATCGAGGACCTCGCGAAGAAACAGGCAGAGCGCACGGAGAAGGAAGCGACAATGGAGGGCGAGATCAAGATGCTGCAGAGTCAACTTGCTCTCAAGGACCGAAAGGCTAAGGACCTGGAGATGAAACTCCTATCGCTTGATCAAGATGCCGAGGTCAAGCTGCATGTGGCGCAAAAGGATCTCGAGGCGGCCAAGGCACGCGAGACGCGTTTGGTGCAAGAGAACAACCAAGTTCACGCCCAGCTCAAGGAGCTCACCAAGACATCGACGGACTATGAGGATCTTGTGCGTACCAAGGAGAGTGAGCTATCTCTGCTCCGTGATGACAAGCGCAAGTCAGAGGTCGAGCGCCGAAGCCTTGAGGATCAGAAAAAGGCCTTGACGGAGGACATAGAGAAGGCTTCGGCCAAGTTCCGAGACGTCCAAGCCGAATTCGTGGCCCTCAAGTCCAAGCAGACGCAGCTCGAACGCGAAGCCGAGGACGCCAAGACCCTCTTGGAAGCCAGACTGTCGGAAGATGCGCAGGCAGACAAGAACCGGCAGGTGCTCGAGTCGCAGATCAAGGATCTGAAGGATGAGCTCTACAAGACCCAAATGGACCTGAGCCGCGAGCGTCAATCCCGCGACGACGTCCTCTTGCTTGGCGAGCACAAGCTTCAGGCCCTCAAGGACGACTACGACCATCTCAACGAGTCGAAGATCATCATCGAGAAAGAGCTGTATCTCCAGCAAGACACTCTGCGGAGAACAATCGAAGCCCGAGCCGCCGTGGAAAAGGAGCGAGACGAGGCTCGAGACGAGATTCGCAAGCTGCGCATCGCAAAGACTCAGGCGGAAGAGGCACGCGTACAAGCCGAGATGGCGGGCGAGCGCGAAGCATCCAAAGCCGCTCGGGAGCGGGAGAATAGCCTCCGAAAAGATCTCGAGGCTGCACAGGGCAGGCTGCAGTGGTTCGAGGAGGAAGTGGCCAAGCTCAATCACCACATTGAGGATCTCAACAAGCTGGTTCTGTCCTCGGGGGAGTTCGGACTGAAAAACGACCAGGCCAAGGAGCGATTGGAACGAGAGCTTGTGACAATCAAGAGCCGGTTGGCAGCGTCTGAGAACGACAACAAGTCCCTTCTCAATAAATTGCAGCAGAAGGGGCTCGAGATTGCGCGGTCCAATTCGAAGGCCAGCGAGGCGAACAGGGGCCAGATCCTCACTCTGCGGGGGGAGAAGACGAGGCTGGAGGAGCACAACAACAAGCTGAACAAGCAGCTGGGAGAGGCTCAGGTCAGCATTGCTTCCTTGGAGAAGAGACTTGAAAAGCTCAATCTCAACGTCGAGGATCTGAACCACGAGGTGGCCAGGGAGGCAAAAGCAAGCAGGAACGCCGAGAAGTCCTCTTCGAGTTTTTCGGCCCAGCTCTCCGAGGCCAATCGGACGATCGACTCGGAGCGCCAGATGCGAAACCAGGCCCAGTCTACCGTGCGCACTCTGCAGGCATCCGTGGACACGCGCGACAAGGAGCTCGAAGATCTGCGTGCTCAGATGCTTCGGGTCTTGAAGATGGTAGATCCCGAAGTCCACCTCCCCTCTTCGCAGACCAACAGCCAGAACGAAAAGGCCGAGAAGGCGCTCTTGAAGAACTTTGATCTCGTCCGCATGGTTGAGGAGCTCCAACAGAAGCTGCGAGTGCAGTCGGTGGCGAGGACGAACGCAGAGGCCCAGCTTACCGAGCTGCGGGCCACCTCGCGAGACCAGATCATCAGCAGGCCCAAGCTAGAAGACCTCCAGGTCGGCGATGTTTCCTTCCAGGGGACGTCCCCGAAGAAGCTCAACAGGAACAGCGTCCGCTTCTCCTCCACGACGCCCGTGCGGCGCTTCCAAGACGCAAGCATGTCGGACACGTCAATGTCCGACCGAGGCTCCGATGTCGGTGGCGGTGCGGGCTTGAAGTCGGAGGTGGAAGAGCTCCAGAGCCAGCTGCAGCTGGCCCAGATGCAGAACCGCCAGCTCCAGATCCAGCTTGACCGCAGCGCCCCGACCCCCGACGCCTACGATGACGGGCCTTCCATACTGCGCATGCAGAAGCTTGAGAAGGCGAACAATCGCCTGCATGAGCAACTGGACGATTCTGTCAAGAAGATGTCGGCGCTGGAGAAGAATGCCTGGGCAGGAGAGCTCTCTTTGCGCGACATCCAGGCTCGCTCCCACGAGGAGCTGCTCGACATGATCAACAGCCAGGAAGATTCGCGCCGCTCCCTGCTGCACACTCACAAGGACGCCATCGCCGAGTTGACGGACGTCAAGGGCCATTTCGACAAGATGCGCCACGAGAGGGCGAAGCTGGAGGTGGAGCTTCGCGACGCGCTCGCCGACCTGGCAGAGATGACGGCCGCCCGCGAGCAGGAATCTCAGAGCCGCAGCCAACTGCTCCAAGAGGTCACCGACCTCCAGATTCGCCTGGACACGGAGTCGTCGAGGGTCGTGGACGTGACGTCGAGCCTCGAGATGTACAGGAATCGGGCGGACGAGTATTTCAGCAAGCTGGAGCAGGCGGAGATGGCTGTCCTGAAGGCTAACAGGGCGGAAGCCTTCGCCAAGTCGCAGGCCAAGGACGCGGAGGACACCTACGCCGAGGTGATGTCCGAGCGGCACCGGATGGACGCCATGATCGAGGACCTCCAGGGCCAGAATCACCGGCTGGAGGGCCGGGTGGAAGACCTATCGACGGATCTCGAGGCGGCGATGCAGGCGAAGAAGCGGCTGCAGCACGAGCTCGAGGACTACCGCAATCAGCGGGCGATGGAGATCGAGGACAAGGAGTCGAGCATGGAGCAGACCCGCAAGAAGTACCAGGCGGAGTTCGCTACGCTGGCCTCGGAGCTCGACCTGGCGCGGGAGGAGAAGCTGTTCAAGCAGGCCGAGATCACGAGGCTCCGGGAGGAGCTGGATGAGCTCCGGGCCAAGTGGGACGACGAGGTGCTCAACAGCTCGACGTGGTCCAAGGAGAAGGCCAGGCTGGAGGCGACGCTGGCCGACGTCGCGCAATCTCGGGACGAGACGGTCAACGCGCACAATGAGGCCCAGGGCCGGATCGTGACGCTCCTGTCGCAGGTGCGCAGCCTCCGGTCCTCGGTCGACGAGCTGACCACCGAGAGGGACCTGCTCGTGCGCGAGAAGCGCAGCGTGGAGGCGCGGCTCCAGGAGGCCAAGGCGGGTCTCGACGAGCTTGCCAGGGGCGAGAACCCCTCGCTCCGTAGCGCGGCGAACATGGACCGGGAGGTGCTCAACCTGCGATCGAACCTCGCGCAGCAGGAGGACATTGCGCTGGCCGCCGTGGAGAAGATGAGGCGGGCGGAGGCCCTCGTCTCTGAGATCCAGAAGGAGGTCATCGCCGAGCGCGAGGTCAGCGCCGGTCTGCAGAAGCAGCGGCTGACGCTGGAGAAGAGCCTGAACGAGGCGCAGCTGAAGATTGTGGACTTGGAGACGAAGGGGTACTCGAGCGCAAGCCAGGACATCAAGTTCCTGAACAAGCGAATCCAAGAGGTATGCTGGGCTTCCCTCCCTTTTTCTCTCACGCTGATGTAATGAAATGATGCTAACAAGACGAACGCAGCTCGAGTCGCAGCTTGAAAGCCAGGAAGCGGAGCGAACCAAGGAGCAGCGATCCGTTCGCAACGTGGACCGGGTGGTCAAGGATCTCCAAGGGCAGATCGACCGCAAAGACAAGCAGAACGCGCAGCTTTCGGACGACGTGAACCGCATGCGCGACAAGGTCGACAAGCTGCTCAGGACGATAGACGAGCTGCAGGCGTCCGAGTCGACGAACCAGCTGTCGGCGCGGCGGGCGGAGCGCGAGCTGCGCGAGGAGAAGGAGAGGAGCCTGCGGCTCGACCGGGAGCTCGAGGGGTGGAAGAACCTGCGGATGGACAAGACGGGCGGCGCTGGCGGCGGCGGCAACGGGCTGAACGGGGTGGGCAGCGGCCTGCGGAGCCGGTGGAAGGCGAGCAATGACGGCGACGAGTCGGTGCTCTCCTCGGATGGGCTGCAGCGCAACTCGAGCCTTAGCAGGGCGCCGAGCATGACGAAGGGTTTCCTGTGAGGGCAGCAGCAGCAGCAGGGGCACGTCGGCGAGGACTCGATGGAAGATTGATGGTAGACGGCGGATGGCGATGGCATGGAATGGGGATGAAGGACGGCGTTGATGATTTCGATGCATGGGCTGGTCTGGGCGCTACGCTGCAACTGTGATTTTTGAACAGGTCTCGTGCGATTCACTTGTTTCAAGCGGTGGAAGAATTAGTAAGAGGGGAGAGAGGACGAGGAGGATCTGGGAGCGCGAGCTGATGCGTGGCCTTTGAGGGGGTTGAGGGGGTCATATTCGAGAGCGCTGGAGGATGATGGTGTATCAATTTGATAGCAACGTTATGGATGAATCATGGGTGTGACGCGAGCTGAAGGTGTTTGATGTGTAGTGGCACACTGCTGTTTGTTTGATGAGTGGTGAGTGGTGAGTGAAGCGCTGAAGATGGAATCGGTCAATCTGTTCCTGCTGAGGCTTTTGGCGCTGCTCTGTCTGTGACTGGACTGTGCTGGGATGGCTGTTGATTGCTGTCGAGCTCGAGCTCGAGCTGCTTGATTGAGGGATGGAGGGGATGGAGGGGATGGAGGGGATGGAGGGGATGGAGGATCAATGCGTGATGGATGCCCCCTTTTCTGGTTGGTGAGGGCCAAACAATCACGTCGTTGAAGGCTTTTGTGCGACCGACTTGAGGCACAGCAGGCATTGCATAGAGCTCGCTTGCAAGATTCCAAAGCAAGGCTTCAAGAATATATATCACGCCTTCTCATCCTCGTTGTTTTCCGCCCTCTGCCCCTTATATCGCCCGGCATCCACCTCCAGACCCGTCTGCCCCGACCGCAACCAAGCAACATCATAGACGATAGATCAGAATGTCATCGTCTCGAATCTCGGGCATCGCGCAGATCGAAAGCCCGGGCCCCGACACGCCCGCGCCGGACCAGACAGCCGCCGCCAACACCAATACAAAGACAGATGCGAACGCAAATGCCGATGCGAACGCAGCACGGCAGGGAGGGCTCTACGGCGCCGATGGGGGCCGGGAGTTCGTGTTCGTGGGATACCTGGATGGGTGGACGGGGTGCTGCTGCTGCTGCGAGTGCGAGGCGTGCCGGGGAGGGTGTGAGGAGTGCAAGGAGGAGCGGGAGGTGAGCCCCTGAACGGCCGCATGAAGTCCCTTTGGCTGTCTTTTGAATTGGAGGTACTGGGGCCCTTTTCTGTATGAATGCTGAACATAGGATATTTAGGGATGAGTTGGATGAGGGCTCCCCCGGGGGGGGGGGGGGGGTGTTCCTGGCGCGCTGGGCTGGGATAGGGGCTCAACTACTACTCATATCGAGGATGCATGTATTCCGTATGCGAGACGGCATACTACGGCTTGTTTGAGTTGGTCAGGAGGATCAATGTCTGCCTGGATTCTGATCTTGCTGTTTGGTATTCAGATGGATATTCTTTGGATATTGCGTTGGATGCGACGTCTGGGTTGGAGACAATGGATGGGAAATAGGGGGGAGCGGCCATGATGGATGACACCTTTGCTCGCATCCACTGTTGCATGATTTAAGATCGAATACTCCGATGATCAGGGAAGTACAAAGTCAAGACAATGAATGAATGATTTGAAAAAAAAAGGGGGGGGAAAGCGAAATAAATGAGAAAAAAAAAAGGGTCTGGCCGGGGATTGAACCCGGGACCTCTCGCAAGCGATGCTTTAGGGTGGACCCTAAGCGAGAATCATACCACTAGACCACCAGACCGACAATGATCGATATTAGAGTGTGCATTAGGAGAGTACATGAATATTCAAGACGAGTCACTCTCCATAATGCGCCGTCCATTCCGTCCTCCTGAGAATGCATCTTATTCCGTGATGCTCCGTACATCCTTGAGATTATTCTTGTTCTCCTCATTTTGATCAGAAGACTACTTCTTCTCCAGGAGACCCTTCTTCTCGGCTTCCCTCAGGATCTGCTCGTTGCGCTCCTTGGCCCTCTGGCCCGCGCCCTTCTCGTGTATGCCCTCCGGCAGCTCAGCGGTCTTATGCTTGCGGTAGATCTAGAAAATTAGCACTTGGATTCCGATCGACGGCAATCGAACAGAAAGAGAATTCATCAGAGGGCTCACCTCGTCTGTCGTTTTCGTGCCGTGGATGATGTGGTGGTCCATGTCAAAGGGCCCGTTGTCGCTCGACCCGTCTCCCTGTCGCGGCATGATGGGCAGTACTTGTTATTTTTTTTTAAAAAAAATTGTTTTTTTTTAAAAAAAAATATTCTTGAGAGATTGTTTCAATTCGAATATTGATTGAACAGTTCGAGGTATGTCCAAGACGAAGTTGATTGATCCATCCGTTGATTCAAAATGGTTAGTATTGTGACCATGTCGAACGGTGGCTCAAAAAAAAAAGGGGGGGGGGGGGCGGGGGGTATCATAACGACGTCATTCCGGGCCTTCTAGCTCGATCCAAACAAGTCGAACCAGATTGTGAGCGACTCAGGTTTCAGCAAGACGGGCAACGGGCGCTTCTGCGAGAGGGCTGCGGTTCCAAGGCCATTCATTCGTTACCTTCATCCAGTCATTACTCCGTACAGCAATTCGAAATGATCCATCACGCCCTACTCGAGAGCCCCCGCCAGCGCCACCGCACAGAAACGCAGGTCCTCTCCCGCGCGCCCCAGGAACCTCAGCGCCCCCATCTCCAGCCCCCTGTCGCTCAGCACGTCCTCGTCCTCGGCGAGCTCGCCCCTGCGGATGGGCCCCTTGCGCCGCCCGTCCAGCTCCCACAGCGCCCCGTCGCGGCCCTTGGCGAAGCAGACGTAGTGCAGGTCGACGTCGTCCTGGGCGTCGGGCGCGGCCGTGTCGCCCGCCGAGGCGGCAGCGCGGTGGGCGGCCGCGAGGGCGGGGGTGTCGCGGAGGACCTGCGCGCGGAGCGGGGGCGCGAGGGGGATGCTCTGCCGGATGATGTGGTCCAGCGTGGAGTCCTTGTCTGGGAGTCATCAGCACGCGTCCTCGTGTTTCTTCAGTTCTCGAAGTGTATGTTCTCCGTATAGCATGCAGTATCAATAGCATGGAGGGTGTGCCCAACCGATAAAGTCCCGCGCCGGCCCGTTGGCCGCCGCGTGCAGAAGGCCCATCAGCCCGCACGAGTTGCGGATTGTCTGCTTCCACCACAGCACGGGCTCGCCGTCCCCGCGCCCCGCGTACTCGGGCACCGGCGCGTCCTCGGCCTGCCGGTGCGCCTCGTACGCGGCGCTCACGGGGAACACGAGCAGCAGCGCCAGCGCCGGGCGCGGGATGAAGCCGAGCATGTCGGCGTCGGTCAGGGACAGCACGTCGTGCACCGCGAGGGCCGGCGAGACGCCGAGCTTGTGCAGCAGGGACGTCATCAGCGGCGGGTTGGCCTCGAGCGGGATGAAGGCCGGGCTGTCGGCGGGCGGGTCGGGGTTCGTGTCGGCCATGCCGGGGGCGATGATGGCGGATCGGGAAAAGGGGGGGGGCGGAAGGGGAGGCTCTCTGAGCTTTGCTTGGAGCCTGGGCGAGCTTCGTCTGGCAGTGGGATGATGATTGTGGTTGGGAGGATGGAGGAGGGGAGCTCCAGTGTGCATCATGTCCAGCTCGACCTCCAGCTTTGACGTATGTTCAATGTTGGATGCGGTGCCTACCCTAGAGCTGGGGTGTCTGGCATGAATGCTCGAGGTGTGCGTGTATTTCAGCCTCCGCCCCCCCCTTTTTCCTTTCGGGGGACGACATGCCAGGAGCCGAGCAGCATCGCGGACCTCATCTGTCTGCATGGCAACGTCACGCCGCAGCTTTCGTGTGCCTTTTTGTGACTGAAGCCTTCGAGCTGTCAAGCTGCCAAGTTGTCCAGGTCTCAAGCTTTGAAGCATCGTCACAACGGCGAGCCTGCCTGTCTGGCGGTCATTCCCGATCCACCAACAAACATCAATCTCAACAGGCGAGAAATGTAGTAGCCATTCGAGTCCACGCCGCCCTCCCCAGAACGCTGCTATCCATCAAAGACAAATATGCAAGGAGTACAAATTGAGCCAATCTCCACATACAAATGAGCTGACGCCAGCGACTCTGCCCTCAGCTGCTCTTGCGGCCTCGCCCGCGCTTGGCCTTGGCCGGCGCAGGCTGCTCCTCGTCCGCCACATCCTCAGCTGCCGGCGCAGCCTTGCGTCCTCTGTTCGCGGCAGGCTTCGACGTCTCCTCCGCCTTCTTGGGCGCGGCCTTGCCGGCTTTGCGGCCCCTCGCCAGGGTGGGGGCCTCTTCCTCAGCAGCCTCCTCCTCCTCTACCTTGGCCTTGGCCTTGGTTGCTTTCTTGCTGGCCCTTTTGGTGGGGGCAGGAGCAGTAGCAGGAGCAGGCTCTTCCTCTTCCTCCTCCTGCTCCTCTGGCTCACTCTCACCCTCTCTCTCCACCTTTGCCTTTGCCCTTGCCTTTGCCTTCGCCTTCGTCTTTGGGGCAGCCTTGCGACCGCGCGAGGCAGTCACAGCAGTCTCCTCCTCGTCCTCGCTCCCCTCCTCCTTGACCGCCTTGGCCTTGCTCTTCCTGGCCTTCTTGGGCTGCGGCTCATCCTCCTCCTCCGCAGCAGCCTTCCGAGCACGCTTCTTCTTGGGCACCTTGCCCGCCTCGCCCGCTCCCTACGTACAGCACCATTAGCCTCTCAAGCCCCTCAACCCGTCAACGCTGCACGTCTTAGTACCATATGTAGGTACATAGGCCCGAATCGCTCACCTCGGCAGCTTCTGCCTCGGCCTCGGCCTTGGCCTCCCGCTGCTTGGCAGTCAGGTAGATGCCCTTCTCGCCGGGCTTGTTCTTCTCCGGGTCCTGTCACGTCAAGAGCACACATGCATGTTAGCAAGCCCATCCTCGCCAAGGTGGAAACTGAGGTGCTGCCGGCCGAGTCGCCGCGGGCCACCTACGCCCTTGAAGTCCTCGGGGTCGATGTGCCCCTGCTTCACGACGCGCTGGATCTTCTCCTGGATCTCCGGATCCCTGCTGCCGTCAGCCAGAGCCTCATGAACCCGATCCCCATGCACACGCCCGCAGAGAAATGAGCTTGGGTCCTTACGTGATCTCGTCAAAGCCATCGATGGCGTCGAAGTCGTAGTCATCGCCATCGCCATCGCCTTTGCAGAGCTCCTGCAGACCCTTGACCTGCGCGCCGGACACGCAGCCCCTGAAACCATTAGTCTCCACGACGGGAACCAGTAACGAGGAAAACGAGGGAGAAAAAAAAAAAAAGAGAAACACAGAATAGCAAATTGAAGACAGCAATTGCTGTGGGAATGCAAGGAGACAAGGAGAGAATGAGGTCAGTACCAGTGCTTCCAGCCCCACGAGCCGTGAGTTTCGATCTCAATCCACGTCCCGAAGCGAATCTCGCCCTTGAGTATCTTGACCGCCTCCTTCTTGCACAGCGTGTCCTTGCACCCGGCGCGGTTGTTTGGCGATATCTCTTCCCATCAGTCAGTACCGCGACGTATGACAGATCTCGAGAAAGATCAATGGCCAATGCATCGATGAAGGTGTGGGGAAGAGCAGAGAGGGCGCGGGGTGTCTGGTGGCGGAGATCTTACCGATTCGATATTGAGGCATCTTGCGGTCGCTGGCTGAAAGACGAATCGGCTTGAGAAATGGTGAGACCTCAAGTCAAAAGAATAATTGAAGCAAGAGACGATGCTTCGTGAGAGACTGTGTTGGAACGAGGCAGTAGGAGATGTCCAGCTTTAAAGCTGAATAAATCAATATTGGATTGATGGATTGAAGGGAGGAGCGCGTGATGGATCAATCAATTGAATCTGGATTCTGTGCGATCCCAAATCGAACCGGCGGACACCACATGAGGAACTCGCACGGGGTGATTTCAGCACTCGTGCCGCTGGCTCCAGCGCGTTCACGGGGCTGCTTCGGCGGATGCCTCCCCTGAAGAGATCGACTTACAGGCCGTGCTTCAATTCCTCCGGGCGGCTCCAGCGCTCGTCCGGCGCGTCATGTCGCGTCTGAGCCCATTGATTGATGGATTGATGGATTCACCTCGGGAGAAACCCTAACCCTGATTCACCCCGATCAACATCCTCGGAAGAAGGCTATATTGCTTGCCATCAATTTTGAAATGGTAGTTTCGGACAATCGTTTGCTTTGATATAGGCAATACAGTATATTCTCATCATCAAACAGATTCGTAGTCGTCATATACCACATTCATGTAGTCTCATCCATTCACCGTCATCGTACCTGCGCCAGACAAACAACTCCCATGGGATCAAACCAGGGGTAAGCTCCCCAAATGCACTGAATCCTGTGATCAAACGAAATGGGAAATACACACAAATATACAGGAGCTGGGAACAATCACAAAAAGGGACACCACCCGATGTACATGGCCGCCAGGTTCCTCGGATCCACCGCCTGCTTGATCAGCTCGTCCACTTGGCCCTCCACGCTCAGCGGGATGCTCTCGTGCGGCAGCAGGCCCTTGACCTTCCTCTTGATGCTGTCCACAACGCTCTGCGGCTGCAGCTTCACCCCGGCGCCGCCCTTGGATGCCGCCTTGGACGCCCGCTTCTCCTTCTGCAGGTCCAGCGTCGGGTCGTAGATGAAGGCCTCCAGGATTGTCATCAGCGTCTCCTCCTGCTGCCGCAGGATGCTCAGCGTCAGCTCCGACGACTTGCGGAACGGGCCCTCGTACCCGCAGATGCCCATCGCCGCCACCATGTTGTGCGTCAGCCGGAACGGCACCCGCTCCGGCTTCGCAAACGTCAGCCCCTTGTCGAACAGGCAGTTGAAGTCCACGTGGAACACGCCACCGCTGCCCTCCTCCAGGTTCACGTTCTCCCCGTGCCGGTCCCCGAGACCCAGTATCGTCCCCACCATCGACATCACCGCGCACGACCGCGTGTACTTGAGCCGCGCCCCGAACCACGTCGATGGGTTCGGGAACTGCTCCATGAACCACATCGGCAGCACGGGCGGGAACCGCCCCAGCACGTCCTTGGTGAACAGCCCCAGCTTGGCCTCCGTCGTGCACGCCGCCTCCATCAGCGCCTTGATCGCGTGGTAGTCGATCGAGATCTTCTGCGACGCGTACAGGCTCAGCAAAATGTCCCGTATCGTCCGGATGCCCGGCACCCACTCGATGATGCCGCACTCCTCGTTCAGCGGCACCACCGCGTACGTCCGGATGTACAGCTGCCGCTTGCCAGACTCCGCGTCCCGCTTCAGCGCCCGGTTGATGATGCCGTTGAACTCCATCAGCCGCTGGTCCGTCCGCAGGTCGTCCTTGGGCTTGATCAGCAGCATGTACGTCTTGCCGTCGCTGCCCCGCGCCGTCAGCCTCCTCGGCTTCGCCAGAGAGCTCAGCACCAGCACCTCGTCCAGGAACGAGTCGATCGTCACCACGTCGGACGAGAAGGCTCGGTGCTTCTTGATGTGCTCCGACGCGGCCGGCAGCGTCGCCGTGAGCGAGCTCTCCACGGGAACTACCAGCGGACACGGCGTGCACCGCTTGTCGTTGAATCGCAGATCCTTGGTCAGGCTGGCTTGCACCGCCTTGTTGCCGTGGAAATCGCCGTTGTGACAAGCAAGCAGCAGCTGCTCCGAGAGCCTCTCTCCTGCCCGGATCAGCTGCTTCAAATCCGCGGGAGAGCCACTCAGCCCGTCGGCCTTCTTGCTTCCATTGCGCAGCTTCTTCAAGATCTCCGTTCCGCGCTCCTTTCTGTCGGACGCCTGCTTCGTCGTCGTCGCCATGGTCATGACGCCAATCATGCTCCAGAGCGCCTGGCGCGGATGGGTCTCCACGACCTTGACGATGATGTGCACCAAGCGCTCGAGGACGTCCGCGTTGGGGTGTGCGATTCGCGCCACGATCTGCGGCAGCGCCGTGTAGAAAATGTAAGCCGGGAGGCGGAGAATATACTTGTCCAAGAAGGCATGCAGCAGGCTCAACTGTTCCAGTCGTCTTCTCTGCATGGCCGGCAGCAAAGCTTTGCCATCCGGCGCCTTGTTGACCTGAGCGCCCATGTCCAGCCACAGCGTGAGGATCCTCGGAAGCGTCTGATAGAGGTATTTGGTGCCCGACAGCAGGGATCTGACGTAGTTCTCGATCACGAGCCTGGCAATCTCTCCTGCGTGGTAGGCGTCCGACTGGTCATCGGCCTTCAGGGGCTGTTCCGACTCCAGCACCTTCTTGTAGTAACGGCCCAGGTAGTAGTGGCCCTTCTCCCACGAGGCAAAGGTCTTTGGGGGCTGCTGGTATTTCTCGCGCAGGGCAGACGCGTGCGTTTGACCCGCGGCATCGAGCCATTTCGCCAGGAGAAGCTGCGCTCTCGCCGTCAGTAGCTTCTGGTGAGAGTTCAGTTTGGTCAGCGACCCCTCGCTGAGCGTCAAACCCCCTTGCTGGCTCATGAATTTGTTCAGCTCGATGGCCCCCTGGAGCATCTGGATAGCTTGGCGATGGTGCGAGTCCCTCCACAGCAGCTTGGCGTTTTCGATGGTTGCGGCATCGTCGCCAAGCTGCGACGCGTGCAAGACCGCGTTGAACGATTGATGAAGTGAGTTCGTCTTCCGCGCAAGCCGCGCGCTGGCGAGCCACAAACCGGAGACGTCGAGATCCATGTACGCCGGTCGCATCAGTTCCATCGCCGCGCGCTGAATACCCAAAATGTACTGTTTGTCGCTGAAGTACGCCCCGATGACCTCGAGCCGGTCGTGCAGAAGCACCATGAGCTTGTTTCGGTCATCCTCCGTCGACGATCTGGAGCTGACAATCATCTCCAGGTCCGTCAACACATGACACTTGAGCATGATGTCGTGCGCGGCTTGCAGCGAGATCGTGGCCGAGGTGGTCATTGATGATGCGACAGCCTCTCTGATTTCCCTGATGGAATCCAGGAGCGTGTCTTCGCCGCACTTTTTGTGAAGAGAATCGAAAAGCCGGGCGAGCAGGATATTGAAATCTTGCGCAAAACTTCCCTGAAATCTGCCGATAAAGGTGGCCAGATTGTCCCACCGACCTGTAACCCAGGCAGCCTCAACAGCAAAGGGCATGATCTTGCTGTCGACTGAGGAATCGATCCGCATGCCGTCGATGTGGTTGAGGAGAACGTCATGCTGGCCGGCCTGTTTCAGACAGTTGAGAAGGCCGAGCTGGACGGTCAAGTCGTTGGGCTTCTCCGCGAGCTGCATCTCGTACCAACTCTGGGCCGCAGCCCATCGTCCGGCCTTTTTGTGGCTAAGGATCTGCTGGTTGATGTCCAGGACTTGCAAGTGGGCAGAAATGCCCTCCAGGCCGTCGGGCTCATCAATGTTGGCGTAAATGTCTTGCAGCCGCTGCAAGAGTCGCGCTCTATCTCCACCATCGCGTTTTCCCTGCTCGACCTTCTGCGCATGCTGCTCCAAGTGAAAGAGTGCGATCGAATATTCATTGCAGTCGATGGCTCTCTGAGAAATCAGCTCGGCCGAAATGCCATCTAGTATCCCTTGAATTCTGGCCACGCTTGCTCTGACGCTTTTGGCCTCGGCTTTGGACCCGGCTTTAGACTCGGCCTTGGACAGCTGGCTCGAGGACCGCTTTGCATGAAGCCATCTCATCGCATAGTCGAGACATTGGAACACCGCCTAATGAGCAATTAGTACAAAACCTGGAAGACAAGGGGGAAGGTTGCGGATGACAAACGTGACAGAATCTCCTCATGTCCTCCATTTCCTCGTGAGGCGCGTCTTCTGATGGTCGGTGGTGCAGAATACTCTTCAACTCGCCTAAGATCGCGTCCTTCTCTTGATCGCTACTCCTCGGACCCAGGAGAACATGCAAGACGAGATAAGGCAGGAGAAATTCGGCTGTTGACAAGTCTTTGACGCGAATGACGCGCGTGAGCGGCTCGAATATGATGTCGGCATAAACGTGCTGTCCCTTGCGCAGGAGATCGAGCACGAAGACTCTGAGCCAACTCGCATACGGTCTCCCAGGGTGAAAGATGGGATATTCCACCGTTGAAGGGTTCATGGGAGCCACCATGTACTTGGAGCTGAGAAATGGCGTTACGACATCTCGCACGCTCTCTGGCAGTCTCATCCATTTCTCAAAGATTTCCGACCCCCCGAGGACCCCAGAGTCGTGCATCGCGCAGGCCTTTCGAATGTCGCATCGTTCGAGGAGCTCTTGGATCGCAAATGATAAGAAGCCTTGGAGCCTCATATCCGTCGTAGATAGAAATGACGGCACCAGCGCCTCCTCAAGGAGGAACAGACTGAAGTTGGTAGCCTCCTCCATCGACTCGAAATTATCCAAGACCACGATGGAGCGCTGTTCCCTGACAGCCTCGATCTGGTTAGAGTCCAAGCAGCCTATCAAGCCGATGCATTCGACACAAAGGCGGGTAATGTCCGTCTGTAAGCCGTTGTACTTGCTCGAACAATCCAGAAGAGCTCTCAGAAGTGTTTTCACCACAGTGTCTGGTCGCTGACTGACGGCAGACATGTAGAGCGCATTTTGGTGACTGCGGAGGTACGGCACCAGATCTGACAACCCTTGATGAACGACGCCAGAGTAGTCATGACTGATTCTCTGGGCAAAGATCTCAAGCGCCTTCTCTGGAGCGATGGGTGGTCGAAGAGCATCCAATCTCTCTTCAATATCGCGTAGGTCGGGGAACTGAGACAGAGATGGGAGACGGAGGATGGATTTCTTTACCAGCGCTCCGTATTCCTGCAGGAGGAAATTGAGCATTCCTTTGGCGACAGCCATGGTGGACGCGTTAAGCAGAGGCCAGTAGCGATTGACGATGAAGAATGTGGTCTCCATGAGTGCTTCAACATCCTCCTCGCCGAAGTATTTAAGCATGGACGACCAGCAAGAGATAGCAACTTCGCGCAGTGAATCTTGCGACGCAGCAGAGAGGAGACACGCCGAGATCTAATGCTTTGTCAGAACAAGGGCATCTTCTCACGAGACAGACGTTTCTCACCTGGGGTCGAGCTATCCTTGCGTAAGCTTGGCTGAGTTTGATCATCTCCTCCAAAGCACGTATATACGTTCGTTGCTCTGAAATGGGGGGAAGGACCGAGTCCGAGTCATTGATGATATCCGTCATTCTCGCCATGAGGCCTAGAATATGAGACTGGAGAAAGCGCCCAACAACATTGCTCTTCTTGCTCCTTGTTTCTTTGTTCGAGCCCATGATCAAAGTTGCCATCATGGTCAGAGATTTGTGAATCTTCCATCATCAGCCAGAGTGTTCCCGAAACAGGGTGCCTCAAATCTCACCTGACGTTTGCGTGAAGCATCTGCCTCGCCTGCTGCCTTTAGGAGCTCCAGGGAAATGAGAAGCGGCTCGGTCTGGACCATCTCCAGGAGGCTGAGACTGTGAAAGTGTGAAGAAATCTCGCCGAGACGAGACATGACAAATTTCTCAATGTCTTCGGCTTCCTGGCCCATGAGTAGTGACAGGATCGGCCCCAGATTTGCGTGATCGACTAAAGAAATCCAAATCTCCCCTTCATGTCTGGCCTCCGAGATCTTCCGGATGATGTCTTTTCGTCTATCGAGTACAAGCCATGGAAGCGCATGCGTCTGTATGAGAAGTAGAAGCTCGTTCACGGAGATCTGCAGAAGCTCAGCGATTGCGCGGCTTCGTTGCGGGCGTTGGATCATGTCTTTTGTTGCCAAGTAAGCGAGGCTTCTCCAGAAAGGCTCGAACAGCCGTCGCGGTGATACCCGGCGAGCCTCAGCCAGGTTCAGGAGCTCATTGAAAGCGAAAGCAGACTCCAGGTCGTTGTTGCTCCCTAGATATTCCAGAAGCTTGATCAGAATCAAGTTCAGTTCGTTTTCATTAACAATCCGACCAAGTTGACCCCATGCGAGAACCATTGACTCGACCATTTGGGGTCGGGTTGTCTCAGATATCGATCTGAGAAGAGCGATGGAGGTCTTTCTGTTCCGACTAAGTAACTCCTCGCTCAAGAATCGGTTCGGCTGCGGCGGAAGAAACGCCAGCAGTGTTCTTCCGGCCGCAATCCTGACTTCTCTCACAGAGCTACTGAGTGACTGGAGGCACCACTGTCCCGGGCCAGATTCCTCAATGTTTAAGAATGTCTGGTCCTCACAATGAGCCACCATTCTCCTCAATGCAACCATAGCAGCGATCCTTGGCTGTCTGGATTCGGAAAAGGATGCCAAGCGAAGCAATTTGGTGAAAATCAGGCGTGCCTCATCCTTTGCATGATGGGGAATGATTGCCCGTGACGTATCGAGTTCTCCCCTTTCACATAAGGCGCACTCTGCAGTTGCTGGAAACGAGGTCTGCGATATGTTCGTTTTCACGGTGTTGTCGACAAAGCAGCAAATCTTGGACAAAAGGTCAATAGCGAGGCACTGACTGGAAGGCTCGCATGACTCAAATCCATCTCTGTATCCTCGTTAGCAGTTGTCATGAATGACTGCTTAGAACCTCATGTACCCACAAGAACACTTTTTCGAACACAACGACATCATCGCTGGAAACGTCTGGTATCTGAAGGACGTCCAATATCGCTTGCGTGAGTTGAGGCAAGCCGTCGAGCTGCTCAAGAGACATCTTGCATTTCTTTACAGTGCTAGGGGCCTCATGGACCTCTCCATGTCTCAAGCCCAATTCTTGGACGTAGGTGCGCAGCTCCTCATCATGAAATTTCGACGGATGAACTGCGTCTAAGAAAGTCTCCTGAAACGGAGAATTCGCAGCTAGGCCAATCAAGACCGTGCTCCTCTAGATGCTTGTCAGAATGGAAAAGTGGGATTGGGTTTGGAGCACTGCATACCCAGAAATCAGTCTCCTCACCAAGAATAGCATAGTGTGACGAGAGAAAAGAAGATGCCTGCAAAAGCTTCGAGGCGGCTAGGCGGCCTACTGAATGGGACTTGAGTGCCACCTGGGCCAGGACCACGAACGCCATTGAGCAGCTTGACCTTGCCTGATCACCGAGTTCGTCTTCTTGGATCAGTTCTCTGGGTAAAGAGACAAGTTCCCCGCAAAGAAGGATGAGAAAGGCGCAGGCCTTTTCGGTAAAAGAAGGCCTGCTCGTAAGATCAAGGACAGATGATTTGATGATCTCCGTAGTGGTTTCAAGGAGAGGTACTGCTGAGCTGGGTAAAGTCACCTCCCACCTTTTTTGGATATGACGCAGGTCATAGAATGTATCCACGAGCCATGGTCCATTTTCCAAGAAAGACAGACAGCCCGCGGGGGTAGTGCCTAGGGAGGCCAAAGGATACGCCAGTACTCTTGCTAAACTCGCAGATTGACGCAGTGCGTGAGTTGCCGAAGAAAGGGAGTACGAAATTCGCTTAGAAGCAGCCAAACGGCCCACTTGGAGGATCTGATCCAAGGCAGACATCGGGGGGAGCTCAACCATCGTATCGGCATCTTTTTGGGTCGGAGTAAAAGATGGGTTTCCAAGATGATCGAGGAGGGCTGCGAGAGCATCAGCATGGTTCTAGCATTCCGCAACCAACCGGACTCACAACTCAAGATGACTCGAAAGTAAAGTCCAATGGATGGTGCTATCTTCCAAAGGCTTCCTGTTCGCGACACGGTCACCAACAGATACTGCAGGAACCCCTCCACTGCCCCCTCGAGATCAACGCATTGCGGGTGGCCTAACAGTCTCAACAACTGCGGGAGCAGCCAAATCCACAGGGGTTCTTGGCCCCGATGCAGAAGGCCATGTCTGTCACTGCTGAAGTTGAGCACGACTGGTGTCTCCTTGATTGTGAATCTCAGGAAGTTGATGGCTTTAAGGCATTCGGTGCGCGCGTAGGCTCGGTCCAAGAACGGGTCGTCGAGTTTGATGCCTTCAAGAACAACCAGACAGTACACATAGATGAGCATGTGATTATGTTCGATGCGCTCGCGGTGTGACCTGAGAAGGTCAGGTTGGTTCTTTACACGCTGGATGACAGCAAAGAGCCCCTTCATCTCATTGCTCTCTTCGGATCGAGAAGCCTTGGAGGACGTCGAGATGTCCTCGACCAGCTGAGCGGCCAAGGTGGACGGCGGAAAACCGCCGTTAGCCGCATCGACAGCCATCCTGGCGGAGCCCGGGGATTCTCAAACTGAAATTGGGCCGTCATGAATCACGACCACGGCATTGCAGACGACATTCGCGAGGACAGGATATCCCATTTGAATGACGAAGACACGGGGCGCACGAGGTTTGAATCGCGACGGGCGAAGCTGGAAGTTGGAGTCTCGAAAAGGGCGAACACGTCATCACGTGACCACTCTAGATTGATGAGTCAGCAGTGCTGGCTTGAGGCAAGAGCCAGAAACGCGACTTCCAAACATCCTCAGAGAGCATCATCACATTATTTTTTAATATTTTTTTTTCCTTTTTGAAAAGGACACGTTTTCGTTGTCTTTCCTCCTCAAAGCCAGAGCCGTGTCTAATATATCAAAGGCTCTGGCTGTTTGTGGATTTGAAATTACAATCCTCGGCAGCTGGTCAGTCTTCATAGTGCACTCTGACAGCGTCGTGAGTTACCCCTGATATATCAGTCAGACCAAGTCCTCTAATTCTTCTTCTAGGCAGAAACTGCCACGGTCACGCACCTCCAAGCTTGACTGTATATGTGATCATGGCGGATCCATATCTGGCTTCAATGACCCCTCTCAGGCAATAGTACCGATGCCAGCCCATCTTCTGTTTCTCCGCCGCGGCCTTGACGGATTTGGGTATCTTGTTGAGGTCCAGCGACAGTGTGGCGATGGACCGTGTGCGGGAAGTGACGTGCATGGGAGCCTCCTCGTCGCCATCGTGGCTGAAGATCTCGATCTCCGTGTGCGGCGCATGGCCCATCAAGACGGGGATATCGCACTGATACTGGATGGTACAGGGTCTCCCCTCCGGATATGACTGACCCTTTGCCTGGATTCAGCATCAGACGGCCTTGACAGGGAATTTGCACGCTGCCTTACTTTGCGAATGAACCAGCACATCTCCACCACGACGTTTTCTCCTTCTTTCGGCGACCAATATCTGTGTGGATGAGATGAGCATCGAGCTTTGCGACAGGCGTGCTATGGGCCGATGGACTTACGCCTCCGTCGGATCGTGCTTCTCCTCGTCGTACGATGCCAGCAAGCATGTGCCGTAAGACCGTCTGGCGACCCGGGAAGCAATCTCCATACGAGCCAGGCCGGGCTCGTACTGGCTGAGTCCGTGGATGGCGGCTCCCTTCACGACAGCTGCCACACCGTTCTCTGGTTGAAGAACCCGGATGCTGCCTGAGATTGATTCGCAGATCCGGCATCGAAGATACTGGTTTTGGCCGAACCCTCCGACCAGGACGATCGCGGCCACATGCCGACCAGCCATCGAAATCTGCTCCTTTACCAAGCATATGACGTCCTTTATGATCGGTTCGATAATCTTGTTCATCATGTCATCCTGGGGGATCGCAAATCGATTTCGCTTCTCACCCAGGCTTGGATCGACCATAAGCACAAGAGGCCGGCCCCTGGGTGAGAAGTCTTTCTTGTACTGCGGGCCGTCAGAATGTGTTTCTGGAAAGACGACGATGAAAGGATTGCGCTTTACCCACTGATTCGAACTCGTTCACAGCAACGACAAGCCTCTCGTCGGTCCAGTATCTTTCTCCGTGAGTATACCTGAGATACCGTCGGAATCTCATGTTCAGCATTGACGACCCGCATTTCCCCCCGGTGCCCTCTGTGACCTCTTTCACGGATAGGCGTGTTGTCTCAGTGACCTCATACGTGATGAGATCCACCGTTCCTCCTCCAGCGTCACACACCACAAACCTTCGACCTACTCGCAGAGCAGAAGGACTCAGATACTTGACCGTGTACAGCGCCGCCGCTTCCTAAACCCCCCTGAGTCAATCCGGTCCGATGCATCGAGCACGGTAACACTTACAGGCTCTGATATCAACTTGATCCTCTGGTTCCCACAGAAGCCCGCCAAGGCCGCAGCCCGCTCGGTCTCTTGCTTTGCCGTGTTGGACCAAATGGCGGGAACGGTGACGATGAAGTCCATGGGCCTTGTTTTCACGACCTCAGGTGACAGTCGTTGCTCCAGCACACTGATGAAATGGTCATGGAGACATGTCAGGAATATCTTGGTCAGCTCCTGGGCTGACTCCCTATCCCTCTTGGCTTTGGCTGGTTCATCGAGTTTGCTGCGGCGCCACGATATCAGCTCCATTGCTCAGACGCGGTGGAAGGGCTCTTCGAAACGGACAGCTTGAAAAATCTACTTCTCTTGGCCGACTCCGGAATCTGATATCCCCATTGCCAGCCATCTGCTACCTTTCGCAGCTCCGTCGGGACTTTGGGACTGCGCTTGATCCCATTCGTGGAAGGCCAATCCGAGACAATATGCTGAACCTCCGGCTTGGAAGGAATCTCAGCATTGGGAAAAAAGGCATAGATGGAAACCAACGACGGCAACTTACATGGGCCGTGTCTGCCCAAACGACGCCCGAAAACGTTGTGCCAAAGTCAATCGATACCACAATTCTTCGCTCGCTCATGGCTTGAAAGGACCCCCCGTGCAAGCCACACCTGCTGAATGACCGTTCGTGATTCAGACGAGACTCAACGCAGCACAGGTTCGACAACCTTCTTGGCCTCACCAGCACTCTTGATCGGGGAGACCGCCCTAAAGATTCGGTGTTTGCTCAGGAGTCGCCCGCCTAAAGTCAGCTTTAGGGAGCTAGACTTCCCTGTGGTTTCCGACTCGGCATTTTATCTCGTCGAGCACCATGCTCAAAGGGTCCTGGGCCTGCCCTTGTGATGTAACAGGCGAGCCAATGGCTTTGATTCCGAAGGGGGAGACCCCTGTTACGCTTACGGTTCGATTGGTGGGACGACCACGGCTGAGAAGATGCCAATGCCTCTTCCGTGCTGGCCAGGACTTCAAGATGCATGCAGAGAGACTTGTCCATCAGCGGCTCGGCTGTGGAGCCTCAGCCCCGGCATTGCTGCTTCTGTCGACGCAAGACCGTCCGCAAATCATGCCGCGCCAGCGCTCCATTCCGAAAACGCACCCCCTCATCAACCAACTGCTCGGGCTTAACGCCAGACATGTGTTGCGCTGTGCATCGAGACTCCTTGATTCAGGAGACACCTAATGAGATCGCATGACGCAATTGATACTACTACGTAGCATGACTGGAGAGAGGATGAGCATCCGGAAGGATGACCATCGAAAATCATCGGCATGCACGAGATTTCTCAAAGCATTCTTGCCTCCACAACAACCCTCTTGTATCCAGCCGGCAATACGATCACTGCGCTTGAGATTCTTTTGAGACAAAATCACTCGAATCTTGGATATAAAGGAGACCACTGATGTCGGTACTCCGTACTCGCCCTATTTTTCCCCATTGATCATTGCCGCCAGTATCATCATCATCATCATCATCCTCAGGACTCCAAGAGATGCTTTTCGAAGGAGCGCGATTACAACGCGAGCATACTCTAAGATGGCATGTTACATTCGTGAACGATTCCTCACGAGGTGAGAACGACTACGAGAACACTCCTTGAATTTGACGAGCAGTCTTCTCTAACGACAGCCTACAATAACAGGATGCGTTGAGAAAAGCATCACTAAAATAAGCAAATCATGACTTCTATGACGGAAAAAGAGCAAATCAAGTCAGAAGAGCCCGGCTGCCGGCCTACTCTCAAATACAGGCGACCCTATTCTCTCATCCGGTAGACAGCCCGATCCAACCAAAGCGCGAAACCTGGGCCTCACACCTGAAGACTTGTCATTGACACTTCCCCGGACAAAGCATTGGCGCGCCTGATTCGACAACGCTGCATCAATGAGGATGATAACAGAGCGACAACTTCTCGACGAAGGGTCTTGAACGTTCCTTGAGGAGCCCGCTGCCAGATTCTGCTCCGGCCAACCCCGTTGCTCGAGATCGTTTGCGAAGATCTTTGTGCAATTGTGGAAGACTGCCCGTCAGGAAGAAAATGGCCACCATTTCCAGTTTGATTGACGCGGCGCTCCCTCGACGACAATTGTAGGCGGGTACAGCGTCGAAGGCGGCGGTCCTGGGGGTAATGGTGGTGGCCCAGAGGGCAACGGCGGTGGTCCATCGCTCTGGACCGGCGCCTTGATGCCATTGCTCGACTCCTTGCATCTCCCTCGCGAGACCGATCGACCCTCTCGTTTCCTCTCTGGCGGTAGACTCAGGGCGCGGGATTTGCCTGTGGAAGAAGATTCTCGGGATTGCGACGCAGTGGTGGCAGCGTTCCGCCCGCGCGCCGGAGACGCCGACTTCTTCTTCTTCAAGTTCCCTGGCTCGGACTCCCTCGGGTTCAGCAGCGCCGACTTGGGGATGAAAGGGCGCATATAGCTGCGCACATAGTCCTCACCGATGCCCAGGGCCACGGCGTCCGAGATCCCCAGGTTCATCCTCTTGACGTACTCCTTCTTCGGGTGGCTTTCTCCCGTGAGGGCCAGGTTGATGTACGTGAGCGTGTTGGCGGCGACTTGGGGGGGCACGTCTGGTCGCGGCGCTGCTTTGTCGGCGCTCTCTGTCTTCCTGGAGACCTCGGCCGGCCCGCCCTGGTTGACGATCCAGGCGACCGGACGACGGTACAGCGCGCCGGGTGCCTTCTGGAGGAGAACACGCGTCAAGCACTTGTGGTACGCGTTCTTGGAGACTCCTTCGTATGTGTCCAAGCTGGCCTCGTCCGCCTCGTCTATTTCGTAGACGAGGCCTTCGACCCAATGCCCCTCTGCCGCCTTCACGTTGGCGTAGCCTCGTTCATTGATGTGCCAGAGATGGTTCGACAGGCGGGCAGTGCCGATGTATCTGCTGTTTGGACACCTCTTCTTCATCTGATTGAGGCAGAGGTTGCTCCCATACGCAAAGTAATACTTTGTCGGCGGGGGATTCCCCTTTTGCGGCTGCTGCCTCTCAGGGCGAGGTGGCCCGGAGGTGGCCATGGTCGTTGGCGATCAGCGCGATCAAGGACAACAACAAACTCGCAAGAATGATGGGGGGCCAGAAACGACGGCGACCGAAAACTCCAAACTGAGAGGACTCATTGTGCGATGTGTGTTTTTGTCGCCTGGGCAATTGATCGATGAGATCATGGCTCGGCCAGCCTTCAAGCACCAATCAATCGGGGTCACCGCGTGCTTCCATTCTCGAGAGGGGAGAGACAGCCTGTGCCCCGAGCAAAGGTCCCCCCTGGCCGGAGGCGATCGAGGCGGGAAGCAGAGGGCCTTTGTGGATCAATGTGTTTGCATAGCCATCCCCCACGGGGCCCCTGCTGAGATGAGATGGATTGGGCATCAAGGGAGGCGTCGGTACGGGGTCACTTAATACCCAATCGTGGTTCAACACGTTCGTGGCCGAACAAGACATCAAGCATGGGCGCGCTGGTCCCGTCGTGTTGCCACCAACCACACCTGACCCTGGGCTTCTCGGCGAGATTCTTCCACTATCCATATCTCGACCTCGGTTTATGCCTCATATGAGCAAATATTCTAACTCGTACGAATACAAGTGGTTGGAAGCCACGTTGATGCGGGACTGGCAGTCGACCTGACCATCTCAGAGGTACTCGACCTAGATGGAGGATTCAAAGGAGGAGCCACTTGAGCGGATGCCTCGTCCACGATGCTTTCAGTCAGCATGTCACCGAAAGTGGAGCCAAGGCTGCGTCACTCCCCCTGACTAAACTCGGGTGGGATATGATACCGACTCGGTACTCGTATGTATCCTTGGGAATGCTTGCGGGTGGAGATGGGCTCCTGATCGATCCGGAGTGTCTGACGTGCAATAAGGTCGAAACGGTCAGGAAAGGGGCGATGATCCCAGGCGTTGACCTTTTGCGTTGAGGCTGCATGGCCGCCGTTTCTGTCATACCAAGGATCACGAGACAAGACATAGGGATCACGAAGCTCCTGCGGACTCGGAGGCTATCTGAGAGCAGCAGACGGAAGGCAGACACGCGCTCCCGGTACATGATTCAGCGCTCTCTCATACATACTCCTATTCTTACGTCAACGTCGAGGAATTCCGCCGGTCCAAGTCTTGAATCGCCTTGACCGTGAGCAAGCAAGTCTTGAAAAGCAATGCCTCCGAATCTTGTCCAGGGCACCATGGCCATGCATTACAACTTCGGGGTCGAGATTGAGGCCGTCACCAGGCCGTACGGAAACGGCGAGACCTTCTCCAACATGGACTGGTACCGACAGCTGGCAAGCAAATTGCGCAACCGGGGCATCTCGGCCGTCCACGACGACTGTTCCAAGTACAGCAAGCATCCAGAGTATTACGGCGGCAAGTGGTTCGTCACGCGGGATGGCTCGTTGAAGCGGCCTCGCCCTTTTGGTTCGTTTCGTCAGAAAGCCTCGCATACATCTGGACAATGCCCATCGGCCTTCCATCCCTGAAGAGACGCAGACAGGCTGACATCTTCTGGCGCGGGGAATATCAAACAGTCTGCATGGAGGTGGTCTCTCCGAGGCTCGACACGACCCTCCCCGTCAGCCACATCATCTCCGACTTCTGGGAGGCCATGCGCGTGCACTTCCAGCCGCAGAGGGACATCTCGTGCGGCGGCCACGTGCACGTCACGCCCGTCGGGCCCCGGAACAAGTTCCCCTCCAAGCACCTCAAGCGCATCGCCTTCGCCACCGCCGCGCACGAGGACTTTGTGCTCGCGACGCTGCCCGCCTCGCGGCGCGAGAACCAGTACTGCCGCGCCAACAGCCAGAGCGTCGGCTCGGGCATCCGCGAGACGCTGCTCTGGGGCAAGAACAGGCACTCGCTGCGCAGGGTCGCCGCCGAGATTAGGGCCAAGACCTCCAAGGCCGACCTGTGCTCCTACATGCAGGGCAACCGCTACGTCCTGTGGAACTTCCAGAACATCTTCACGAACCCCAAGACGGGCAGGTGTACGGGCACCGTCGAGTTCAGGGGCGGCAACCAGTTCCTGCGCACTCGGGGTACCCTGGCCTGGGTCGCGTTTGTCCTGGGCTTCATCACGCTGGCTATAGAAGAGGTACTATTTCAGGCGGCCCCTTCCCCCCCCCTTTTTTTTTCCGGAAGTGACACTGCCATTTCCATTCCCTCGGGCTGACCGGATCCGAACGATTCTGTTCATCTTTTTTTTTTCACCAGGATCTCATCAGCCATTTCGAGTCGTACACGCCTCCCACGGATCCCAAGTTCGAGATTCGACTCGACGAGTGGTGGAGGCGTATCCGGGAGGCGGCCGGCAGGTCCAACATGAGCAAATACCTGCCGAGGACGTATGAAGAGATGCATTCGACATGACCTGCTGCCCTCTCTTCTCCCTTTCTCTATCACCTTTTTGAGACGTCTTTTTTTCCCGGGTTGAATGGCAAGCGTCTGGCGTTGGACGGTTACATTTGCAAGTCATTTTGCTATTGATTTGATTTTGGAAGTCATTTGGTATTTTTTTTTTTGCACAATCAGTCAATCATTGGGATCAAGTCCTTGTTGATCTTTGTTCTCCTGCATTTACAGTAAAATCGCAGCCCCGATTCCATCCCCGACCCGGCCCCAGGTGCCCCTTTATTCTCCAAAATCCCGAGTCGGATGAACCAACACACGTTGCATCATCTGTCAGATACACCGTTTGTCAAACAAAGTTCATCATGCTGCGCTTTGCTTCTATATCTAAATAATCACATACAAGCCATGCATCAAGTTGTCGAATGTCAAATGTCAAGCCCGCCTGAACGCCGTCGTGCCGTCATGCTTACTCCTCTTTACCCGCCTCCTCCTCGAACAGGACGAGAATGGTACCCGCTTTGCAGATGTCCTGCTAAAGTGTCAGTCCCAGGTTCTCGATCACAATACTATGTGTGTGTGTGTGTGTGTGTGCCATCCATTTTTGCGGAAAGGGGGGAGCAAAAAAACTTACTCCTTCTTTGTGGGCGAGCTTCTTGATCACGCCATCCTGCGGCGAGCGGATCACCGTCTCCATCTTCATCGACTCGATCCTGTCACTTCGTCAGCGCCTGACTCCCCTCATCTTGCAATTGCTATTGATTTCTCCATATCTCATCGACATCGAAAGACAAGGGGGACGCGCTGAAGAACTCACACAACCAGAGGAGCCCCCTTCTTGACGGCCTGGCCCTCCTCGACCTCGTTGCGCAGGATCTTGCAGGGCATCGGCGCCGCCACCGACGCCGTCGCCTCCTTGATCCCCAGCGCCTTCTCGTACCACCCGGGCGAGAGCAGCGCCAGCTCCGTCTTGACGCCGTGCTGGAACACCGTGATGCGCGTCTCATTGCCCTCGTGCTCCGGCACGACGGTCGACTGGATGCGCTCCCGCGGGAACCGCGTCTGCAGGCGCGTCACGGCGCCCTGCGTGTCTGCCGCGCCGACGACGACGCGCGGGAAGAAGACGCGCGGCTCCTCGGAGCCGAAGCCGGAGCCGGAGCCGGAGCCGGAGCCGGCCGCCCCCCGGAGGACCGTCACGTCGTACGTGTCGCGCGCGGTCTGGGCGAGCTGCACGCGCACGACCTCGCCCTCGATGGCGCTGTAGGCGTCGATGGCCTTGAGGTGGACCTCGCGGTCGCTCGCGCTGGGCGCGCCGAAGCCGAGGGCCTGGCCGTGGGGCGCGGCGTTGGCGTTGGCGCTGGCGTTGGCGTTGGAGCCCCCGCTGGCGAGGGAGAGCGAGGCGAGCGCGGCCTGGGCAAAGACCTCGTCGGGGATGTGGCGTGGGCGAAAAAGCGCGTCGCGCCACTTGTCGATGAAGCCCGTCTCGACGTCGCCGGCGACGAAGGCGTCGGACTCGCAGAGGCGCTTGAGGAACTCGATGTTGGTGCTCAGGCCGACGATCTCGAAGGCGCGCAGGGCGGCGGCCAGCTTGCGGATGGCCGTCTCGCGGTCCTCGCCGCGGACGATGAGCTTGGCGATCATGCCGTCGTAGGCCTCGGAGACGACGCTGCCCGTGCCGAAGCCCCAGTCGAGGCGGACGTCCGGGTCGGCGAGCGCGGCGTCGGCCAGGACGGCGTGGACTAGCTTGCCCGAGGACGGCATGAAGCCCTTCTCCGGGTTCTCGGCGTAGACGCGGGCCTCGATGGCGGCGCCGCGCGCGGCCATCTGCTCCTCGACCTGGGCCTGCGAGAGGGGCAGGCGCTCGCCGGCGGCGACGCGGAACTGCCACTCGACGAGGTCGAGGCCCGTGACCATCTCGGTGACGGGGTGCTCGACCTGGAGGCGCGTGTTCATCTCCATGAAGTAGAACCGGCCGGTGTCCCTGTCGAGGATGAACTCGACGGTGCCGGCGCCGACGTACCCGACGGCCTCGGCGGCCCTGCGCGCCTTGTCCCAGAGGTCACGCCGCGTAGCGTCGTCGAGGTCCGGCGCGGGCGACTCCTCGAGGACTTTCTGGTGGCGCCGCTGCACGCTGCAGTCGCGCTCGCCGAGGGCGACGGTGCCGCCGTGCCGGTCGGCGAAGACCTGGACCTCGACGTGCCGCGGCCGCACGATGTACTTCTCGACGAGCATGACCTCGCCGCCCTCGCCGAACGACGCGCGCGCCTCGGCCCGCGCGCTGCGCAGCTGCGCCGCAAACTCGCCCTCGTGCATGACGATGCGCATGCCCTTGCCGCCGCCGCCGCGCACACTCTTGAGCAGCACGGGGAAGCTGACCTCCCGGGCGCGCCGCAGGAGCTGCTCCTCGCCCTGCTCGGCGCCGTGGTATCCGGGGACGCACGGCACGCCGGCGGCATTCATGATCTCCTTGCTGCGCGCCTTGTCGCCCATGTCGGCCATGGCCTGCGCCGGCGGGCCGACGAAGACGATGCCCTCCTCCTCGCAGCGGCGCGCGAAGCCGTGGTTCTCGGAGAGGAAGCCGTAGCCCGGGTGCAGCGCCTGGATGCCGTGCTTCTTGGCCAGCGCGATCATCTGCTCCCCATCGAGGTACGCCGCCGCGGCGCCGAGCCCGAGCGACTGGAAGCCGGCCGAGGCGTGCCAGGCGGTGGCGTCGACGTCGGTGTACACGGTCGTGGCCCGAATGCCCATGCGCTCGGCGGTGCGGTTGATGCGGAGCGCGATCTCGCCGCGGTTGGCGATGAGGACGGAGCTGAGTGCCGGCGATGGCGACGGCGATGCTGATGCTGATGACGATGACTTCGGCGCCGCCGCCGCCGCCGCCGCCGCAGATGTCGAGACGGCCCTGGCGATGGGCCTCAGGGGGAGGCGATGAGCCCGCAGCGACCGCATGGTGTAGGACTTGTCTTGGATCCGGATCCGAGTGTTCTGATGCGCACTGCCAATCTCTCGACTCCCGGCACTGTCAATTGTCAATTGCCAGTTGTCAATTGCCAGGAAACGGGTTGTCCTCTGAGGATGACGAGAGGAGCGAGAGGGCGTCGTGATGGATGAGGAGGAGGGAGGTTCCAGACTCCACGACTCCAAGACTCCCGTCAGTTAAGCCGAGCGATGCTCAGGAACCGACAGTAGCCGCGCCGCATATGTGCCTTCCATCAAATTGATCCCTCCGTGCATGTCCCCGGACCCGATTCGAGCTACCCTATAGCTCTCACCTACCCTGGACACCTCCGGCCGCTTACTCAGCAGAGCTACCCCACCCGATTCCATCAATCCATCCCAGTCGCGCATGGAATCGCCATCACCATCACCATCACCATCACCATCACCACCATCATCGACATCATCATCGGCATCATCCCACCTGCATCATCGCCAACCCGCAGTCCGCACCCATCACCACCTCCCTCCATCCCAATCACAGCGCACCGCAGCGCACACGCTCCCAACATGGACAAGATCCCTCTCAACTACGAGGCCTCCCAAGGCGACACCAACAAGCAAGAAACACCCTCCCTCCCCCTCCAAGTCGTCCAATGCCTCGAGAACGCACGCTTCGTATGAGATCCCCCTTACAAATCAAACCCCCCCTTTCTACTCCGTAATTGCGCCCAGCCCACGACGATGCGCTGACTCCCGGGATCACCCTCACGCAGCTCCACCTCGCCACATGCGCCGACAACGTCCCCCAGGTCTCGCTTATGAACTACACATACCTCCCCTCGTCCGCGTACTCCCGCTCCCCCGTCATCGTCATGACCACCAACACCGCGTCCCGCAAGACGGCCAACATCGCCGCCAACAGCAACGTCTCCCTCCTCGTCCACGACTGTAAGCAGCCGCTCCTCCTCCCACAGCCCACACCACTAGTATATCCCACACTACCTCTACTCCGTATACCTCTGGAGAACACCGGTGGCTCGCGCAAGGCTGCCCATCGCAACGATTGATCAATCCGTTGCTAACATCCCAGGGGTCTCCCACCGCCCTCCTACCCAGGCCAGACGGCCCTCCGGCTCCCCCCTCCCCCCGGACCACCGCTCCTCCCTCGCCAACCTGCTCTTCAACCTCAACAGCTCCGCCGTCTCCAGCATCAGCGCCACCATCGCCGGCACCGCGCGCATCTGCCCGCCAGGCTCCCCCGAGGAGCAGTTCTACGTCGCCCAGCACCTGCAGAACAACACCTTCGACGACGACGACGACGACAACAACAACAACAACAACAACAACAACAACAACGACAATGACGACGACGACGCCACCGATATCCACAACGACAGCAACAGTCCCGGGACCCGCCACGGCAGCAACCACGACACAGAGGGCGCACACGACGACGGGCGCAGGAGGGGCAGCCACTTCGTCGCAGGGCACGACGTCAGACTCATCGTCGTCGACATCAAGAGCGTCAGGATCAGCGACTTCAAGGGCACCGTGCGGGACTGGGTGCTCGTCGCAAAGAACGACGGCGGGCTGAGCAACGGCATAGGGCAGAAATCCTGAGCACTGAGCACTGAGCACTGGGCACTTTTACTTTCGTCTCCAACCTCGACTCCCAATTGCCGAAAAAAAAAATCGTGTGCGGACATGACCTCCTTCGAGTCATGCGCCAGGTGCTGCGTACGTACTCCGTAAAAGTAGTATATATGTATGTGCAAAAAAGCGAGCGTGTGGCTGGAGCCAGGCAGCCCCATGCTGAGATCGCCGTGAGCCTCTCAAGCCCCTGAATCGCTTCATTTCGTTGGCAAACCCATCATTCGTGGTGATTGGGAAAAAAACAGTAACGGATGTCTCCTGTGGATCCCCCATTCAGAAATGCATGCAATCGCTGCCGAAACGCCTCGGACCCCGCGTGCCAAATGCATCGCGCCATGCAACCCAGTTCAAACACTTCCATGCCGTGACCTGAAGAAAAGTTGTACAAGAAAGAGAAGAATTATTGAGCCCATCGGATAACTTCAAGGGCCATCATTACAAGAGCGAGCGTGGAGGGGAGGATCCTGGATCGCACGAGTATCAGTAAAGAGCCCGAAAAAAAATGCTTGAAACAAAGATCGAAGGGGAAGACTCACCAGATGACATAGCTTTGGAACAGGATACGTCCCATCGTCTTTTCGTAGACAGAGTTCAGCTGGCAGATCTGGGCCAGCTGGAGCGCGCTCGGCGCCCCCGTGAGGAGGAAGCACACGACGATAAAGATCGGGTCGTCGAGGAGGCTGATGGGCAGGTACTTGGAGATGAGGGCCAGGATCGGCGCCATGACGAGCGTGGGGAGGACCATCCTGCCGAAGAGCGACGCCACCAGGAGCCTGTTGCCCATCTTCTCCTCCTCCGGGTCGACGCCGGCGTCCGTCTCGGTGGTGTTGCGGGCCAGGTTGGCGCCGAGGACAACCAGGATCAGGGGCACGGCGACGCTCCCATTGGACTGCACCGCCCTCGTGACACTATTCCCGAAGAAGGACTCGTCCTCGAAGACGAGCTTCTGCAGCCGGGGCGTCGACGCCACGACGATGGCGAACAGCATGGCCCACAGCGGCGGGTTCATGAACGCCCAGAAGAGGGCGCAGGCCTTGACGACGGTCGCGTGGGCGAACGACAGTGAGATCTGGATCGGTCGAGGCAGGGACTGGTGCACGAGGGTGGCGGCGCCGACCAGCTTGTGCCAGCCGGTCGTGGCCCAGCGCTTGGCCATTGTGCTCATACCCTTCTTGGCTAGGTCGTCTTCCATCTGGGTGTGAATTCGGGGGAACGAGAGGATGACGTGGCTGTCGGAGATGGGGAACCAGAAGGCCGGGTCGCTGTTCTGGATCATGCGGCTGCTGGCCCGGCCCTTCTTCGATCGGTAGTTGTCGCTCTCGTCGCCGCTGGAGGTGTCGGCGATGGACGTCCGCGAGGTGTTAGCAATCGGCGTCCGGCCCGCGGGCATGTACGAGTTCGACTCCCCGCCGTCGCTGTCGCTCTCGTGGCCGCCTTCCTCGGTGGCGCCGTCGATGCTGCCGCCAAGGGAGTCATAGTCAAGCGCGTCTTCCGGCTGGTCCTCGTACCGGGCCTGGCCTTGCTCGGCGATTTCTTGCCGATACTCGGCGTAGCTCTCTTTGGGCGCCAACAGGACATGGTACCCCCAGCTCCACCGCACGAGCTGGCCCAGTTGCTGAAAGATGAGCAGATACAGGATGCCGCGCGCGGCAACCTCGTCGTCGTTGTCGCCGGGAATCCTGTCCCAGTGCAGACCTTTAATCGTTTGCGACAGCGAGAGGATGAGCGAGATGGGCAGCGAGTTCGAATTCCCAAAGACCCCCATGGCGGTGACAAAATTCGTCGCTCGTCTGTTCAGGCGGAACGCCTTGGCGACGAAGCGAGAGACGAGCCAGGAGACGAGGGTCTGGAGCACGAAGATGACGGGGATGATGGCGAGATCGGCAATCTTGTCAGCGTTGAGCTGAGATGCCAGTTTCGTGAAAACTATGTGACTCAGGGGTTAGCTGAGGTGTTCCTTACGGCGAATTCCAGCTGTGCTGGATTGTGGAGAAGATGGGGCCTGGAATCTCTAAGGGCGTGTGAGACACCGCGTACTCAGGCATGGTGTGAATAGCATCACATTGAGGTTGGCGAGAAATTTTTGCTTGTCGGCGTCGAAGTGGCCGAGTCGCGCAATGATGTACCCCGGCAAGCTCACGCATATCACCTCCAGGACGGCCTCGAAGACGAGTAGGCAAAGGTGCGAAAGCGAGAGGTCTGATGCCGAGGTCGCGTTCGAGTTCTCGAACGTCTGGAACGGGAAGTCGTAGGCATTGTGCACCAGCCTCGCGAGCCGATAGGACGTCGGCGTCGTGGAGAATGCAGAAGCCATCAAAGGCCCTTGCCCTTTTGTCGCAATTAGGAAGAAGAGTAGATGTGTCGCGCAATCGTAGACGAGTAGAGCGAAGCCAACGCCGGGTTCTCGGTGTCGAGCTGCCGAAGAGGCCGAGTGTCCCTGGCCAACCGTCGAATCGTATGGACAGGCCGACGACGACTTCTTGAAAAGAAGGGAGTACGGATGTTCGAGTGTATGGAAATGCAACCCTTCTCTTCTAAATGCTTCTGGATGAGCCTATGGGGTGCCAGCGAGGTCTTGTGTGTGCCCTTTTCTTGGAGGGGGATCAGCGCAAATAAGCTTCAAGGGCGCTGACAATGAACGACTCAGATTTTTGTGCGTGTGTTTCGTGAAAGGTTGCCTCCTGTTTGTTCGTTGGCTGGGCGAGCGACTAGGTCGGCAGGCCGGTGTCGTCTTGGACTTTTTCCTTCTCTCTGATCGGGGGAGGTCGTTGGTTGGACAAGATACTGGCGAATGGATCTGATTAGGCCAGAGATGATGCGATCGTCAAATGAGGAGGGCCAGAATCAGACCAAATCAGATCAGTCCCGGAAGGGCGAAGAGGGCGAAGCACGTCGGTTGGCACAGAGATAACGAAGGCGGCGCCAAGCCACGCAGTGGTATCGGGAGGAATAGGATATCGGCGGTTGGAGGTCGAGAGAAGGCCTCCTCCCTCTCTCTGTGGGAGGCTTCGCGAAGCACAGCCAAGGCAGACGAAGAGATGGGCGGATGCCCAGCAAGCAAGCTTGAATAAACGGTCAATCAATGAGGCCAAAGAAGCTGGCAAAGAGGATCTGGTGAAGAAGAGTACCTGTACTCCGTACTCATGTAGCAGATGGAGTTGGGAGGTGACAAGAGAAGAAAAGACGTGCTCGTTCCAAAGGTGAAGGAGCGAGAGTCGAAGCTCGACGGTTGCAAAGGGAGGCGAATGGAAAAGGCCGAACAGGAAACAAGTTGGCCCCCAAGCCCCGAGACGGCGGCGGATGATGACGCGAGTGACTTGCTGCGCCCGCAGACAAACGGTGGCGGCTGAAGTACCGACCGTCTCTGGCCGCTTGTTTTTTCGGTGATGTGGCAGAAACTCAAAAAACGCCGCGAACAGCGTGTCTCTGCCAAGAATCTCGAGCGACGCGATCTGCGAAGCCTGGCCGGATGCAAGAGTCTTGGGAGACCAGGGAAAGGGCTCTTGGTCACACAGGTTCATCTTTGAGGGCTCTTGGGGGCGGTGCCGGGCCAGATCTCCCACAGATGGCTGAGAGTCCCTGATGCTGGTGATTCGAGCCATTTTTCTGTCATCCAATAGATCTATCACCATCCGCAAGACCGAGCTAGAGCACAGCCTCCAGCCTGCGAGCGCAATGGATCGTCTTTCATCATCATCATCATCATCATCATCATCATCATCATCATCATCATCATCATCATCATCAGCAGCAGCAGCAGCAGCAGCAGCAGCAGCAGCAGCAGCAGCAACAGACACCGGCCCAAGCTTCATCATCGCGAACTGCCCGGTTCCGTCTGCCGACACCTTGATATGTGCCGGGAGGTAGGCACGGAAGTCTTCAGGCACATGGGCCTGCCTGCAGCTCGGACCGGGGGTGGTGGTTGGGGGGGGGGGGGGGGGGCCCCAGGGGGGACCCGGTTTCCCCAG
>NQYS01000008.1:349795-373390 GCA_003055955.1 Escovopsis sp. AC
CCCTACGACAACCCGAGATCTACCTACTATCTTCTCCTACTAATACGTCCTCTGTCCCGCCATCCGATCCTCCTCAGCTTGCCCGCCGGTCTCCTTGCCGAACTCCTGGAGCCTTGCACGACTTCAGCTTTCCGACCGACGTCATCCCTGCCTACCACCACCTGTCTACCTACCTACCTACCTACCTACCTACCTACCAACAGACGGACAGGTACTCCTCTCCCAGCACAGCCTTTTCCAGTATCTTCAAGCGGAAAGAAACAAGAAGACGAGAGCCATGATTCAAGCCAAACACGGTCTTGCTTGAGAGGGTGAGTTCTGCCTATTGCATTCAGTGGAGGGTATCCAAGTGGTGTTACCCGGCATTGCCGATCAGCCCGGCTGCCAAACAGAGCACAGCATCAAACCGATGGGAGGGGAGGGGAGGGGAGCGCGCGCGCGCGAGAGAGAGAGAGAGAGAGAGAGAGAGAGAGACAGGCAGAGGGAGGGGGAGAAAGACAGAAAGAGTTGACAAGAGGTGTGGAGGGAGACAAGGAGAAGAAAAAAAGGAGGGAGAAGAAGAAGAAAGAGAAAGAGAAGAAGAAGAAGAAGAAGAAGCCGACAGGTGCGGGAGAAGGAGGGCAATATTGGAACCAGGTCGGAAACGGCAAGTTCAACAAGGAGAAAAGAAAGGGCCATCTTCGGGACCAACAGGCTTCTTCCGTCTCCCACGGGCTCGGGGTCTGTCGCCTTGATCGCAGAGTCACTGCTGCCTAATGACGAGTCAGCTTGTTGACCGCACGTTGATGGCCTTATACAACACAGGGCGCTGTCCCTGTCCCGCCCTCCGGTCCCGTGCCCCTCATCGGCCCCTTTCCTCTCGCTGTACCGAGTTTTCAGAGCTCTGCTCGTGACCCGAGCTGCATGGATGGGCAACTGGGAAGAGAGAGAGAGAGAAAAGGGGGGGGGGGGGGGGGGCGAGGGGGGGAGGGGGGGGAGAGGGGAGGGGGAGGGGTGGGAGGGGGGGGGGGGGGGGGGGTTGCCGAGGTGGACTCGAAAGCGGGAGGTTGGAAGGGCCCATGGCCTGTGGTCTTTGGATGGATCGTCCGAGAAGTCTGGGACCACTCAGCAGATGGCCTGGCTCAAAGGCTTGCCTGCAGTTGCAACGGCTTGTGATTACGAGTGCGAGGTCAGATAAGCTAATGCATTGCCTTTGTGCTAGGCCACGAAACAAGACGATCCATGTCATGCGGTAGATCCGACCGACATCCGACCAGAAGCGTGCCTTTGCATCGAACCCGTCACTTCGCCCTCCCGGTACAAGTCTAGAACGGCCTAGCCTTTGGGTGTAACCGACGTCGATAGACTGCTAGCTGCCCAAGGAGGACCGTCCGCTCCCGCAATTCGGCCGTCTTCTCTCAGAAACCGACTGCAGAGACCGTCGCAACCCCACCCTTGTTCCTCTTGAGTGCTCCATAGCTCGCCGCTCGCCGCTCGCTGCTCACTCGTCCGCAATACACATACTAGAAGTACGAGTACGGAGTACGGAGTACCAGCCGCAACGAATCCACTTCCTTCTCGAAACGCGCAGTCGAGGCCACGGCTTACCGAAACCTGCCTCGCAATCTCCTCGCCCTCACGCTGTTGTTGGGTCGCCGGCGGCCTCTGCGACTTTTTTGCCGCACCCGCTTTCGACCCAGGATAGCTGAAAGCGCTCCCTCGGTCTCCTGCTCTCTCCCTCTCTCTCTTTCTCTCTCTCTCTCTTGCGCCTTGTCTCTTCGACCTATGACAGATCGCTGATCGAGACCCCGAGGCGCCACATTCTCCTACTCCGGGCGATTTTCACGACCCCCGAAATCTACCCCTCCCCGCAGTCTCTCGAGACAGCATCTCCCCTGCAATGAGCGATACCGACCCCTTCCCGGACGTCACGGCCACTCACGCCGACGATGCGACATTAGACGACGAGGTCTCATCTCCCGATGAGCCCTCTCCCGCTGAGACTTCGAAAAGTGACAGCACAGGCCAAGCGTCCAGAAACAACAATATCATGGAGGCGTTCAACATGGATAGCACGGCCGAGGCCTTCAGGAGAGTTCCTCCCTCCCTGCGAAGTATATCGGAGTCACAGAATATGAACCCCTCCTCGACGCCGCTTGGCATGCTGGAGACGGCCAGGCATCCCCCGCAGGTCCAGTCGTCCTTCGCGGGGGCTGCTGGCATGAACAACAATGCCATGGCAAAAGCGCGAGCATTTCTACAGGAGCGGAAGCAACTCCAGGAGCGAATGCAGAAGGGCGGGCCATCCGGGTCGAGCTCTCCACTGTCGGGCATTGGCTCTCCAGGAATGGGCAACGGCGGCGGATATCCAGGCGCTCTTCGCATGCCCAACATGCCAAACATGCCTCACCTTCCCGGCACGCTGCCGCACCGGCCCGGGCCTCCGCCGCATCCCAAATCCACGCCGAACCTGCCGAAGCCGTCCCTGAGCGAGAGGAGAGCGAACGCCGGCATGGGGCTGAGGCTCCCCGACGCCGGAGGCGGCAGCCCCTCCCCCGGGATGAAGCGGCCGGGTGCCCCGATGATGTTAGACATGCCCGGTACCGAGAACAATCACAGAGGCGGTGCGCCCGCGCGGGGCAACAAGTTGGACGACTTCAAGAAGTACATTGATGCGGAGAAGGGATGGATTACGTTCGACGGAGCCGCCACGATCACCAGGACGGGCGTTAATTTTTCTAATGGACAGACCTTCAGCATATCCCTGGACGAAGTGGAGACGATCGGAGAGCTGGGCAAGGGCAACTACGGCACCGTCTACAAGGTCAAGCACGCAAAGCCGATGATGCCGAGATTCGGGCACGGATTGTCAGGCTATAGGCACAACCAAGCGCACCGTCGATCCTCGGCAGCAGCCCAAGACCGGGACAAGATCATCGCGAACCTGGGGAAGGATGACCAGCACGAGACGACGGGGAAGATTTTGGCCATGAAGGAAATCCGGCTCGAGCTGGACGATTCCAAGTTCACCACGATCCTGAAGGAGTTGGTCATTCTGCACGAGTGTGTGTCTCCCTACATCATCGACTTCTACGGAGCGTTCTTTCAGGAGGGCGCGGTCTACATCTGCATCGAGTACATGGACGGTGGCTCGATCGATAAGCTCTACGCCGGCGGTATACCCGAGAGCATACTCCAGAAAATCACCTACTCGGCGGTCATGGGCCTGAAATCGCTCAAGGATGATCACAACATCATCCATCGCGACGTCAAACCGACAAACATTCTTGCTAACACCCAGGGGCAAATCAAGATTTGCGACTTCGGCGTCAGCGGGAACCTCGTTGCCAGCATCGCGAAGACCAACATCGGATGTCAAAGCTACATGGCCCCCGAGAGGATATCGGGAGGCGCGCTGGCGCAGTCGGGCAATCCCGACGGATCGTACAACGTGCTCAGCGATATCTGGAGCCTGGGCCTGACAATCATCGAGTGTGCCATTGGTCGGTACCCATACCCGCCGGAAGCGTCTTCCACCATTTTCAGTCAACTCAACGTAAGGCTCCGGACAAGGCGCGGTGTGTGTGTACTTGAAATTGAGTAGCTAATATTTTCCCCCCCTTTTTGCAGGCCATCGTCGAGGGCGAGCCCCCCAACCTTCCCGAGACGGGGTATTCCGACAACGCGAAGGACTTTGTGAAGAGCTGTCTGCACAAAATCCCCAAGCTGCGCGCGAGCTACGCCATGCTCCTCCAGCACCCGTGGCTGAAACCGCTGTCGAAGCCCGAGACGATTGTGGAGGCGAGCGAGGAAGCCGAGGCGGCCGACAAGGTGTCGGAGGTGATGAGCAGACTGGACGTGGGCTCTCTGGCCGGCGACCACGAGATTGCCGAGTGGGTCAAGGCGGTGCTGCAGCGGCGAGAAGGCGGGCTCGAGCCCGATGGACCAACACGGCCGGCCCTCCACGCGGTGCCGCTAGATAGCGTCAGTCCAATGGGCAGTCCTCTCCTCACCAGGAAATGAAGAGTCAACATGGGGTGATGGGCAGCCTTGGACGACGATCTTTTTCCTCATTCCCTTCTTCTTCTCTCTCGCTCTTCTTCCCCCCCCAAGAAAAGGAAGACCTTCTTTCTGATTTTATGACGAAGAAGAGAAAACGAAGGGAAGGAAAAGGGAAAACACCCCGGCGATAGGAGACAAGAGACCCCTTATAAGAGAAATATTACCGATTCCCCTTTGTTCCGAGCAAAACAAGTTGGGCGCCCCTGTCAATACTGCTACTCTTGCTTTTTCTCTCTCTCTCTCCCCCTCTCTCTATCACACACACACGAACTATCTACTGCTTTGTCATGGTCATATGGCTCTTTTGATACCAATCTCGTTTGCGCCGGGTCAATTATATGACTCCGGGAGGCGGAGTGCTGTTTGCTGATACTGCTCTTGCTGGGTTGCCTCCCCCCCCCCTTTTTTTTTTGTTATTCTTCGAATTGCCGACTGATTGGTGATTTTTTGGGGGAAGGGGTCTCTTCACGTCCCTTCGAAGCCTATTACCAGTATTATTCTCTTTCTGATCCATCATTCCTCATGGACGGGTCACTGATTCTCAATCGCTCCTCGGGGTGTCTTGACGTGCGTGCCGTGATGTCGCGGGGACCCTGAGATTTCAGGAGGAATCACCAGAGGTCAGGTCAGGTATAGTAGACCAAGGTCTAGATTTACAAATTCGTTTCTCGGGCCCCGGGGGATGCGTCGAGGATGGGCTTGGAGGCAACTTCAAGGGGTGGTGTAGCGGTAGACGGGGCCGGGGGGGGTAACTTGTCGACAAGTAATTGATGGTTCAAATGCGCAGTGTATCGAGGACAATGGATGGTTTCAATACGGGGCCTGGATGACGCGCAATGGTGCGGGTGTTTGTGAGCCCCTGAATGTAAATCTGGATGCTTCACGGGGGGTTTCCTTGTGATGGGATAGGGTATTCGCCATGTGTTGGTCTCGTCACAACCTGTATATGCTTATGCTTGTTCCGCGCGACAGGGATCGAACGCTTCCTCCGTTGCGGCACTGTTCGTGCACACTCCGGGGCGGGCCGTAGCCCTCCCCCTCCCCTTTATCCATCATTACCGGTATCCTCCCCGTCTCGTCGCCGCTCCGGGATTCTGAAACGCAAATCTGCCTCTCCTCGCCACGCATTGCCGCCCCTAGGTGTACTGATCTTGCGGCCTTTTGGCGTCCGGATCGAGCGAGGGCTCCATCTCCCCCGCGGCGGCGCCGTGCGGACCTCCCTTGTTCCTGCGCCTCCTGCTCCTCCTGTTGCGGTCCTCTTTGTGCGGGTTGCCGCCACCGCGCATGCCGGTCGCGAAGAGCGCGCAGGCGAGGAGGAGCCCGGCGAGCCCGGCCCAGAGCCATGCGAAGGCCCAGGGGCCGATGTTGGCGGCGCGGCCGGCGGCGTGGAAGCGGTCGCGGGCCTTGACGAAGGTGGCCCTGCGATGGGGAAAGTCAAATCAGCATAAGCTTCGCGCGGCGGGCCTATCAGGCGAGCCGATGACGGGCCATAATTCCTTTTTTGAGAGTGTGGGAGAGAGTATACTCCGTACATGTGAGAGAGAGAGTGGGTATGTGACATGGGCATCTGACGTGGACACACCCCGGTGTAGATCCTCTGGGTAGACAAGGAAACGAGGGGAGGTTGGGGAAAAAGAAAAAGGGTGGGGGGGAAGGATTCCAAGAAGGATAGCATGCGCGGAGTACTCACGTCGTCAGGCCCGCGGCGACGGAGTGGAAGACGGCGGCCAGGGCAGAGGCGGCAAAGGCAGCCATGGCGCCGAGGCGGCCGCAGCAGGCGCCCAGCGCCACGACGAGGGCGAGAAGCTCAAGGAGGAGGGAGAGCAGGATGAAGACCCATCCGAAGCGCCACATGAAGAAGAAGTGGGCGGCGGTGGTGTGGTTGCCGTGGGAGCCGGCGAGGCCGTCGGGGACGTTTGGGGCGCGCGGGGCCCAGGCGGCGCCGAAGGGGAGCGCGGGGCGGGCGGGGGAGCAGTCGAGGTTGCGGGGCCCGCAGATGTAGAGGAAGAGCCACTGGGAGACGGGGCGGGCGCCGGGGATGGCGGAGGTGTCGGCGCGGAGGAGGTAGGTGTGGGGGAAGGGCGGGGAGCGGGTTGAGCCGGGGAGGATGAGGAAGAAGAGGAAGAGGATGGAGGTGGAGAGGAGGAGGAGGCCCGCGAGGGGGGCGAGGAGGGGGGCTGCGAGGGTGTTAGCAGAGCTCGGGTTGACGGCGAGGGGGATGAGGAGGAGGAGGATGAAGAGGAGGAGGAGGAGGAGGAGATACGTGAGCTTCGAGCCATGGCCGAGGTCTTGGTCAACGGTTCATGAGGAGGGATCGAGGGAGGGAGGCCCCTTTCTTCCCCTAGATGGCGGGCGTTGATGGAGTCGGATCCCGAGGTGGATATCGACTGGAGGATGATTCTCGAGACGGGCTATTGATACTTGAAGGCATAAGCGGGCGAATAACAGAAGGATGAAAGAGATGGAGGAGATGGAAGAGAATAATAAATGGGCGATGGATTGATGGATGGATGTTTTGAGTTTGAAGGGGGAGGCATCAGTTGGCGGACGCAAGAGGAGCTGACGTAGCGATTTATTTTTGTTATTTTTTCTTGTCTCTTTCTCTCTTCAACACCAACTGCCGTGCCGTATCGTGCCGTGCTGTTCATCCAGGACTCACCTTGATCATACATAGATGAAATGTCGACGTCTCCGATGCTCGATTGCTGGAGGCATCAATAATGTGATGGATCGCGACGTGGCGTGTCGGCGCGCTGGCGCTGGAATGCAGACGGCGAGGACGGCATCGCGGCGGGCCGGTCTCAGACACACAAATGTAAGGATGGAAGTTATCGTGCAGTCTCCTCTCGAGGTCCGCGACGAGTCCAGCAAGTCGCACGGAGTAAGGACCCGTGCTCGTGCGAGGGTCGGGTTGTCGGATCGTGTCGAGCGTCTTGCGGCATCGCGATCGAGGCTCGAGGACCGTATGCATAAGCGAATACGCACTGTACTTACATCAGCCCGACTTTTCGACGGATTTTTTTTAATTTTTTTTTATTTCTCGGATTTTCCGAGGCGAAATAAATCATCACCATCACCATCACCATCACCATCTTCGAGATATACTGTTGATTGATATCGTCGGTTTCCCCTCACAGCAGGCTCACACCAAAGTAGCAATACGACAGCTCACTCCAACATGCCCCACAATGCGCGCCACGGCATCCCTCCGCCGCTTCCATAGCACATCATCCCTCGTCCACACCCACCTCCCCGCCCTCACCCCCTACTCCTCCGCCGAGGCCCTCCAGGAATCCCTCCGCGCCCAGCACCTCCTCTTCAAAAGCCAGTCCTCATCATCATCATCCTCTCCAAAACCGCCCCCGCCGTTCCTCATCTCCTTCGAATCAACCCCCATCTACACCTTCGGCAGACAGCAGCAGCAGCAGCAGCAGCAGCAGCAGCAGCAGCAGCAGCACAAAGACGCCGCCCCCCTCACCCAGCCCCTCCCCGTCCTCCTCACCACCCGCGACCCCCCGCTCCGCCACACTTTCGTCCCGGACGTCGCCCACACCCAGCGCGGCGGCCTCACCACCTACCACGGCCCCGGCCAGCTCGTCCTCTGGCCCGTCCTCGACATCCACAGCCCCGCCTACCCGCGCTTCACCGTCGCCTCCTACGCCGGCTTCCTCGAGGCCACCACCCAGCGCCTGCTCCGCGACGTCTTCGCCATCGAGACCTTTGTCAGCCCGGACGAGCCGGGCGTCTGGGTGCGCCAAAAGCCCCGGTCTGAATCTCAACCTCATCCTCATCCTCATCCTCATCCTCATCCTCATCCTCAATCTGGATCTCAGTCACAGTCTCAGTCTCAGTCTCAACCCCCTACTACTGCTCAGACGGAGGCCAACCCCCCTCCAAGCAAGATCGCCGCCCTCGGCGTCCACCACAGACGATACGTCACCGCCCTCGGCACCGCAATCAACATCGACGTCCCCACCACCGGCCCGCCCGCCTCAAACCCCTGGGCCCGCTTCGTCCCCTGCGGTATCGAAGGAAAGGGCGTCACCTCCGTCGCGCGCGAGATCGGGCCCGCCGCGCCCCACGCCCTCTTTGACCTGCAAGACCTGGCCGCGCGCTGGGCCGCGCTCTTCGAGGAGGGCCTGTTCGATGAGTCGAAGCGGGGGGGGCGTTAATTTCAAAGCTGTCGAGGGGGTTTCCAGGCAAGGCGACAGACAATTCGTAATCATCACATCTGCTGGCATAATGCGCTCACATCATGAGGATCATCTTCATCTACAAATACCCAGTACGGAGTAGTACATGCACATGCACATCACGTACCACTGAAAGCATAAGAGGTTAGAATTTTGAATATATATAAGAGTAAATGCAGCGGTCAGGACCGCTTGCTCCAAGTTAAATACCAAGTACACAAAATACACCTGCTCAAAATGCTCATCTCATTCCACGTGTTCACGAATGACAGATTCTCCAGATATCCCTCATCATACGTATTCGTGAACATCAATGCCCTCTTACAACAGATGAATCGCCACCGCTGCAACTACTCCGGCAAGGCTGGCCCCAATCGCCGAGGCCCCAGCAGTCACGGGGATGCTCGGGCGGCCCGGCGAGGCTCCGGCCGGAACCCCTCCGGCCGCGTTGCCCACGAGGGGAGGTGGGGGTGAACCGCTGGCCGGAACCGAGCTCCCGGGGACCTGGGGGTAGTTCGGAATGTCGGCGGGGATGCCGGGGGTAATCGGAGAGTAGGGGGCGCCTGGTGAGTTAGGGACCTGAGGTGGGGCGTAGGCGCCGGGCTGGCCCGATAGTTGAGGCACGGCAGTGCTGGGCCGGACTGCCGTCCAAAGGCCACTGGAACCGGCAACGGGGAACCTCATGCTGGCTGTCACGGCCTGCGATGATCCGATCGGCGGGCCCGCGAGATTCCACCCAGATGGCGTGGCCGAGGCAGTGACGGGGCAGACGGTTGTGTACAGCGCAATGGTACTCGTCACGACCTGGCCCACGGGGCAGTTCGTGACCTCGGGGGGACACGAGGTCACCGTGTGAAGCTGAGTCGTGTAGACAGTGCTCGTGGTCCATTGGGCTGCCTCCGTAATCACTGGCGCGGGACCTCCGGAGACTGACGAGGTCGTCCTGTACAGCGGAATGGTCTCCGTCGTGACCTTCCCGACAGGGCAGTCCGTGACGCTAGGAGGACACTTGGTGATTGTGTATATCTTCGTGGTGTAGACGGTAGAGCCGCGGGCCGTAGTGGCCGTCGTGTTCCAGCCCTGGGGCCCCATCGTCGTGACTGGAAGCCCGCCGGAGGGCTGGGTAGCAAGTGAATGAGTGGCCGTCTTGAGGTGAACCGTCGTCGTTCCAGCAGGCCCAGTCGAAGTCACCGTTGCGTGAATGCCAGCAATGCCGGTGGGTATGCTGGCGACGATGCTCAATTGTGTGGAGGAACCAAACTGGGGCAGGCCAAGCGAGAGACCAGCACCCACGGAGATGCCAAGGTTCGCGTCACCGGTCGATGTCGAAGTGCTGGTTCCGGTAGGGGCATTTGCGACCTTGGTGGACGATCCAAGCAGAGGCAATCCCAGACTGATACCTGCGCCAAGCGTAACGCTGGGGTCCAAAACAGCGAGCTGTGTTGAAGCCGACCCAGAGGTGGCAGATCTGGTCAGTGTTGAGGTGCCCGTTGCCGGGGCAGAATCAGTAGACTGGGTCGAGGACCCGAGCAGAGGCAGATCAAGGCCGAGGTCTGCACCTAGGGTAACGCTGGGGCCCGCGCCGGCGAACTGGGTAGAAGTGGTCGTCGTGAGAACACCAGTCTGGGCAGATGTCAGAGTCCTTGATCCACTGGCGATGGTGGTAGACTGAGTTGAGGAGCCCAGCAGAGGCAAATCAAGGCCGATATCCAAACCGAGGGTAGCACTGGGGCTCACGCCTGTGGTCTGGGTCGCCGTCGAGTTAGACCCCAAGCTCGTCGAGGCAGCCGCAACGCTCGATGACAATCCACGAGAAGTGGTAGCGGTAGTCAACCCGGTCAAGGTATTGATCCCAAGTCCGCTGGTGATGGCAGGCTTGGTGGATGTCAACCTTGATGTTGGGATGACGTAGGTCCCGTTGGCCAAGCTCGTGGGGAAGCCCATCGACGCGCCGGGTGCTGTACCAATACCCCAAGTGGATGTTGTCGGCACATGGTTGACCGAAGTTGCAGGTTGTGTTGATGACAATCCCGTCGTCGGCAAAGCATAAGTTGCATTGGCAGAGTCTGTAGAGCTGCTCAAGAGAGATCCGCTCCATGTTGAAGTAACCTTGCTGGTAGGAATTGTCAATTCCCGACCAACAGACGTGGCAGGCTCGGTCGATGACAGGCTCGTTGTTGGCAAGGCAGTAGTTGAACCAGTGAGCTGGGAAGAGCTGCCCCCGAGGGATACCCCGGATGTAGAAACAGCGCTACCGGTCGAAATCGTCGATCCCTGAGCAATAGGCGTGCCAGGCTTTTTCGATGACAATATTATGGTCGGCAAGGCAGAAGTAGCGTCAGTAAACTCGGTGGAGCTGCTCCATGATCTGCTGGAGGTAGTGCTGGCCTTGCGAGTCGATGTCGTCGATCCACGAGCGCTCGATGTGACAGGTGACTTGGTAGAGGTTGTAGGCAGGGTTGTCAAACTAGCAGGCTGTGTGGAGCTGTTCATTGACTCGGTCAGGGATGTGCCAACTTCAATAGTCGTGAATCCGTGGGCGGCAGAGGTCGTGCCAGACTGTGTTGAAGCCGAGGTAGTCATCAGAGTGGCATCTCTTGGGCTCGAGAAGAGTGCGGAGGTGCTCGACAACCGGCCTGACGAGGCCATGACGGTGCTCAAGGTCAAAGCACTGGAAGATGTTCGGCTTGCAGACCGAGTAGAGGCCAATGAGACATCATTTGTAGTCTTTGAGATGACAGATTTCGTGGATGCAGATGTCGTTGGCAAGTCAGTGATGGTCGATGAGGAAAGACTTGTCGATTTGTTGTTGCCAGCGATCGAAGTGGATGAACCCGAGGAGTAATGGCCTGAGGAGGTAGTGCCAGCGGACGAGGTGTGAGCCGAGGATATACCAGCAGAAGAGGTTTGAGTAGTGGAAATGCCAGAAGAAGTCCGAGCAGAGGATGTTCCAGCAGATGAGGTGACAGCAGAGGAAGTGCCAGCAGAGATAGTCCGGGTAGAAGAATTGGCCGAAGTAGTCCGAACATAGGAAGTACCAGAAGACGTCCGACCAGAGGAAGATTTATCGGACTCGGTGACAGCAGAGGAAATTCCAGCAAAAGTGGTTCGGGCAGAGAAAATGGCCGAAGTAGTCCGAACAGAGGACGCTCCAGAGGACGAGGTAAGATCAGAGGAAGTGTCAGAAGAAGGAGTCCGAGAAGAAAAGGTTCCAGAGGATAAGACAGTGGCAGAAGAAATGCCAGCAGAAGTAGTCCGAGCAGAAGTAGTCCGAGCAGAGGAAGTTCCAGAGGACCGAGTCAAGAAGTCGGATGTGAACACAGCAGTGCTAGTCTCAAATTCATCCGAATCACTTGTGCTTGGAAGATCAGCGTAGGCTGTCGAGGTAGAGTTTTTGATTGTACCAGTGGAAGTGGAGTTCTTGATTATGCCAGGAGAGGTCGAGTTCTTGACTGCACTATTAGAGGTAGAGGTCTTGACTGTGGCAGTAGAACTCGTCTTCTTCACTGTACCAGTTGAGCTTTGCACAGAATGGGGAGCTGTTGTGGCCTTCGCCGAAGTGCTCAATCCGTGAGATCCGTGAGACCTACTAGCAGTAGGGAGACCCAAGGTGGTGTTGCCATATCCGGTAGGAAAGAGTGAGGTAGCGGACTCTGTGAAGGTGGTCTCCTCCTGAGCAGAGGTATACCAAGTTGTGTCAGGAGTCTCAAGAGGATAGGTCTCGTCAACGGGCTGGGTGGACACATGAAGAACGGTCGTAGGCTCTGTGGAGGAAATTTCCTCCTGAGCAGAGGTATACCAAGTTGTGTCGCGGGTCTCAAGAGGATAGGTCTCGTCAACGGGTTGGGTGGACACATAGAAAACGGTCGTGGGCTGGGCCGATTTCGTTTTTGTCAATCGAGCACTTGAGCCTTGGGATTGACTAGCCGTGGCCACCGTCGAAGTTCCCTTTCCAGACCGTGAAGCACTCCCAGAAGAGAAAGGAGACTTGGTAGGCTTGGCAGACTTTGGAACAGATTTTGTCACGCTGACGCTCGAGGCGGAAGACAAGCTGGTGCTTGAGAGGGTCGACGTCCGAGGATCGGACGATCCATCGACTGTCTGAATGGTAAGCGCATTTGTCTCAGTGGCCGAGTCATCATCTCCGGGAGAGGTTCCAATCTTAGAGGTGCCGCGGCTAGTAGTTGGACGAGCCGAAGTCCCTTTTCCCGACCGAGACGCACTTCCCGAAGCAAGAGAAGTGGTGGCTGGCTTGGTGGATTTTGTCATCATATCAGAGGCTGTGTCACTGTGCATACTCGAAGTCTCCAGAGAAGCCTTTGTAGTACGGGTAGTGGTCAGAGCAAGGGTACTATTTCCATGTTTCGAAGTCTTTCCGGTAGCAAAAAGAGAGGTCGAAGTCGGCTTGACTGAGGTCCCGTAGCTGTGGGGTGAGGTTCCCCATGACGAAGCGTAAGTTGTAGGCCAGGCAGACGCTCCCGTGCCGAATTGAGAAGTAGTCCTCCTGGTGGAGGCGCTGGATGCAGCAGTGGGATAAGGCACGGTCATGTTGCTGTATGTAGACGTCTTGACCGAAGTGCTAGAGCGAGAAGTCGTCTTGGCATTGGTCGTCGTTTTCCTGGACTTGGTAGAGGACTTCACAGCGGAAGTGGTGGTGGGAACGGCGGAGGTGGTCGCAAGCGTGGTTCGCATAGCTGAGGTGGTCGTGGCCTTGGACTTGGACTTGGATTTTGACTTGGTCTTGGTCTTGCGGGCCGAGGTCTTGCTGGTGGGAGTGGTCACCGCGGAGCAACCATATTGAAGACCCTCAAGAGCATGGTCTTGGTAAGTTCTGCCATCAATGACGTTCGAGCTGCCGTAAGAGATGTCCCATAAGGAAAGACCACCGAAATGGGGTCTATTCTGGTACTTGCAAATCAAGTACTTCATCTGCTCAGGGGTGAGGTAGCCGTTTTGCGCGGCATCCGGGGATGCGGGAAGGCCAATGAAGATCTTCGCGCCCTGGCTCGCGTCGCTGTTGGCAAGGACCTTTTCCCAATCATCATAGTTGAATTTATTGCTGAGTCCAAGCGAATTGGTGATGTCGGTTTCGTCGTCGACTGGAAGCAAGGCGCTATCAGGGGCAGCATTGCAACCGGGGTTGTTATAGAATTGGATGTTCAGTCTGTCAAAGGCAGCGGCCTGGATCATCTCCGACATGTATGCGTAAGGCTTGAGGAGTGGACACTGTGGAGAACCGGTGATCATGAGGCTTGGGTCGACGGAACGAAAACGATCAATCATGGCGATGTACGGGTGGTTGTCTGGGAAAACGTGTCAGGACATGTCCATTCTGAGAGAAGATAGGGGTACTTGATGCATCAAGCCTACCATAAGCATTCTCGATATCGAAGTCGAATCCATCCACCGAGGTATGATGGGTGTCATCAATATCGAAGGGACGAGGTCCTTTCCAGTGAGAATTGTACGGGCCAAAGGCGCCGTAGAGAAAATCGGCAAAGCTTTCGCCATTCTTGTCACTGCCAACATCGTAGCTGTAGCCAGTGAGGCTGGATTCACCTCCAATGCTCAAGAGGATCTTCACGCCACGGGCTTTGCAGTAAGGGATGTCCTGCTTCATCCAGTAGCAATTACTCTGGAGGTCGGACTCGACGCCATCGTCGTTGGTGTAAGTTCCCGACCAACAGTGACCCGCAAAGTTTGTGCCAGGAAGACCTGAGGGCTCGTTCTCGGGAGACGAGGTGACGAATGACAAGGTGATGGTGTCGATTCCAGAGTCACAGTGGTCCCTGAGACGATCGCTGCTGAATTGCCCCTGAATGGCATGTTAGAGGCCATGGCAAAACCTTCTGTGAAGGGTCATTGAATCCTGAAACTCACGAAAAATCCATTGAGTACGCCGCCGGAGCCTCCTCCGGCCGCTGCGAGGGCCATCGTGACGAATGACGATATCAATTAACGAGTGTAATGTGGTCCAAGCCGTATGAGGATTTTTCCACGCTGGCCCAATGAAAGAAAGGACGCAGACAAAGTCGTCTGCAACTGGCTTGCGGCCGAGTCTTCTGGGGAAGAGTCGAACTTAGGACTTGCTTAAAGAACAAGAAAGGGAAAGGAAGAATCCAGCAAGTTGGCGAGGCGGGACGGGGATATTTGTCCCATTTCGAAGCCTGGGACGGTGTACACAATCTTGCGTTTTCGTGCCTTCGAACAGTAGACAGTGAGGAAACGGGCATGGATCTGCAGGAGAATATCCGCTTGATTCTTTTCGCTGCTTCAGCTCCTATTTCCTCGTCCCCCTTGAGAGGCTTAGCCTTGTCATGGATGAGGGTGCGTTCATCGTGAGCAACAGGACCCTCGGCAGCAACACCTCTCAGCGCAGGTGGCATTTTCCTAGGCGATATGATGGCCTCACGATGTCTCCCTAACCAACAAGATGCCACGGGCCCAGGCGCGGAAATTATCTGGACAACCAATGCCAAATGGACGGTGGTGGACCGTGGGCTCGGTCAAGAGGAGACGTGCATGAGCATGCTCTCCCTTTCCATCCGGAGTCCATCCAGTGCCCTCTGAGTCTCCCGAAGGAAGATTTGGGCGAATCTTGGGTCCTATCCGATCCAGGCGGCTCTTCGGCTGGCTTGCACGGCTCTATATTTCCATGGCCGACAGGTGACAGAGGAGATTGCGCGGGACTCGAGTGGATGGGTTCTGTACTCGCAGTACCCGGAGCCCATGTCTCGATGCATGGAGCACTGTTCTCGGAAGTCGGCCGGTCCGTGCGAAAGGTGATGCAACGGATAACAGAAAGGAGCCTCAGGATGAGCACCTCGCCTCCTGGGCCATCTGCCGAGCACTTGACGAGAAGTTGCTGGCGTCTATGGCTGTTCGGCGGCGGGTGTCATTTCGTGTCTGCAGACAGTAACGAGCCAGTTCACCAAAGCGGCCCTTCGCGCCCTTTGAATCGGCGAGGCACCGGTAGCCGGGCTGGTCATGATACCTGCGTTTCGAGCCGCAGCACCGAAGAGCATCCGACGGGCATGCAATGCAACGGGAAATGCCCCGAGGATTCAGGCTGGGAAATGGATCGAGAGGATGACGGTCTTTGCATTGACTGGAAGTCGAGAGATCAATGCTCTCTGCCCGTTGAGTCATTCCACTTCTTCTTTCTTTTCTTTCTGTGTTTTCCCTTCAGGTCGGGTTCTTTCCTTTTTCTTTCCCTCTTTTCTTTTTCTTCCTCGTTCTTTCCTTTTTTTTCCCTCTTTCTTTCCTTTTCCTTCTCTTTCCTTTTTCTATGATCGCCGTCAGGGAAGCGCAGAGGCCACCTTCCTCAGGTCGTCCGTCGTTCGTCGTGAATGTGGGCTCGAGGCAAGCACGAGGGAACTGAGAACGGCGTGTCGCAAATTGCTCCAATCAGGACGTCGGGCAGGCGAACCCCCGGGGGAAAGGGGTCCTCGCAGGTGAAAGCAAGAACGTCCCTACGCGAAAACTCTAATCTTAACCATATCGAGATAGCGCCATCTGATAGGTCTTTCCTCTTCTGGCTTAGTCTGGTCGAGACATCAGGGGTGCCTTCCCTGCGACATGGAAGCTCGAAGCTCGGTCTTCAGACTGCAGGAGCGACCACTCATACATCCGACCTCCAAGATGCAATTGATCCAATTCTTTGTCTTCACGATGATCGATCACCATCCCATCATAGAGCTTCTTCCTCTCACGTATGGTGTTTTCATAAGATAGTTATCCAAGCGACCCCAGACTGCTCAAGAGGACAACTTACTCCGATTGAAGTTGAGCATTTCTCCCTTTCCCCGTCGAAAGGCCGAGCTATCTGTAAGCATCGATTCTGCAGGTACCCAATCCCGTATTTGGAGAGACGCTGACAGGTGAACAAAAAAATGAGGTCATTCCTGTTTCAATCGAGTTCTTATTAAGCTATCGAAATGCAAGCTTGCCTCCCAATTCACGCACAATCGCGTTCACGCCCTACGCGGTATCCAGAACAACAACCTCAGCATCGGCCTCTCCGATGCTCTCCACCAAAAGTCTGTCTCCAGCATGTACAACGTCAACGAATGCTCCATCGCCCTCGCTCAACTCGGCGGCCTCGCGTCCGTCGATGCGAATTTTTGCTTTCCCATTCTTCGTCATGGGCAAGTGAACATATACTTTTCTCTTGGTCTCCTTGGTCGCATCAGCGCCGACCTTCCACTCGAACGTGCTGCCGGGGGCGATGATGCCCGCCCCCATGACGAAGTCGGCATGGATGGGGATGGTGTTGCGAAGAGTTGGCTCCGCGGCCTCTTCCTCCTTGGCCGTGGCATCCTCTCCGGCCCTGAGAGGGCTCAGGATCTTGACGAAGCCCTTCTTCTTGTCCTCGTCCGAGAAGTGGCGCGTGTGGTATCGCGGTTTGAGGCCTTTCCTCCAGGGGAGGGCCCAGATCTGGAGGAGGTGGACCGTGTCGGACTTGTGCTCGTTCATTTCTGAGTGCGCGATACCCGTCCCGCCGGTCGTGAACTGCACATCTCCTCGGCGCATGCGGTAGAATTTGTCCGACTGCCCGCCCTCGCTGCCCTTGGCGAGCATCGAGTCTCGGTGGGTCAGCTCGCCGGACATGATGTAGCTAAAGATCTCAAAGTCTCGGTGGGGGTGGGTCGGGAAGCCCCTGCCGGCTTTGATGCGGTCTTCGTTGAGGACCCTCAAGGACCCGAACTGCGTAAATCTGTGGTCGTACCAGTCGGCAAAGGAGAAGCTGTGGTAGGTGTTGAGCCAGCCGTGGTTGGAATGGCCTCGAGCGCCGGATCGATGGGGTACGATCTTGGCTTGTCGGAGCACCGACTTGGAGATGTTTGCGACTGGCTTGGTGACTGAAGCCATTGTTGCGGCTGTGTTGGTAATGTTGGCGGCGTTGCTGTTGTTGTTGTTGTCCTCCATGACTCGAGCAAAGGTAAGACCGGAGATGCCAGATGTGCCCCTCGATGTCAAGACAAAGTAAAGAATTGAGACAATGGCAGCAAGGATTGCAGACCACAGAGTGTAGCGTATCATATGTGCTGATTGAGAGCAGAGGAGGCAGATGTCGAACCTCGATACCACTAGTAGTACTCTGTATGTCGAAATGGCATTGATGTTCTCCTGTAGAAGGCGGCGAGGTTGTTTTATACAAGTTTGAGGAACTTTGAGAAACTGAAGAGATCAATCCATCCGTTCCATCAATATCCACCGCCATATATAAGCACGCACTTTAGAGCTCGAACTACTCGTAAGCTTGCAAAGCAAAGTGTACGGAGTACGGAGTACGGAGTACGGAGTAGTTGGACTCAAGTTTGAGTTATGTAAGCTCGAATATCCACCGATTTGCAATGATTATCTCGAACGAACTGGAGCTCCAGTCGAAGGATTATCTCATGCTTACGGAAGCCCCTCGAATCCTCGTCCCTGCCGCATGGGGCCTTCCTCCCCACGAAAAGGCGACAAATGCTGACAAACAACGTACAGATATTAGGTGTTCTCAGCACGTGACTTTAATGAATGAAAAGCTCCGAGAAGCTTCGCCAGTTTGTCAAGACTCAAGGTCATCGTCGTCAATCTTCTTTTGGTTGACTTTTTTTCCGTCAATGTGAGGATGCGGAAAGTTCGAGAACTCTCAGATCAATGTGATATGCCTGGCAAGGAGGCCATCAAGCACCATCGTGGCTGTGCTTGAGCGCTTGAGGCCGCGGTCGCAACATCGTGATGCGCTGGCAGAGTCCACAGGGTAGGAGGCAGCACGAACAGACGAGGCGCACCTTCCATGCAGATGGATCTGTCGGACCTGCTCGTAGTCGTTCCTTCCTTTGTCCAGCACCTCAGATTTTCAGAAGAATTAGGAAGCTGCCATCATCGCCAGCAAATCGCGGAAAGAGAGAATCATGCTATCAGACCGACTCTCTTGCCGATTGAGTTTGCTCACAAAAAAAAAGGAGAAAAAAAAAGAAAATTTTGGAGAAAAGGTCCATCTCTCGATTCCATCGCCAGAGAGTCCGACTTTTGCCCTTCCCCATCACACAGCATCGTCAGGATCAGCAGTGTTATTCCTTGTCGCCTTACCTTTTCGAGTCTCAGCAGGTCGCCGTGCAGGCATTCAAGACTCAAAACCTCCAATAGCCAGCAGACGTTCCACGGCACGCTCCGCTTTTTCGGGGATTTCCCCGACCCTTGCTTCCCAGCCTCCCGCAAAGCCGGTCAATGGCCATCTTCGGGAGTCTGCGCCACCCGTTTGCCCAACAGTGAGCTCCGTTCCTGGTTCATCCGTGGTCAATCAATCCAAGACGTTTCGTCCCGGGGGGGGGGGGAGCGCGACAAGTCCAATGGTGCAAGCGGTTCCTGACGGAGGCGCGGAATATAGAGAGCACGCTGGGCGGGCGGCAACATCGCGATTGACCTGGCCCTCGTCAGCATCATTTTTCAGCTCCATCTGATGCAATTCTAGTACGGAGTGCCGAGTCCAGCCCGTTTCTTCGCCGAATCACAGGTGAGGCCTCTTCCTGGAAGCCGTTTTCATGTCACTTCTTGCCGTCTGTTGACAGCTGGGTTGTTTTCCCGTTGTTCCTCATGGCAGCTTCATTGCCCCGGCAGCGGAAAGGGTCAGGTGGCTGAGGGAGCTTCCAACGTGGGCTCCGCATCTCGTCCCTTTCCCCAGCCAAGATGTCCACTTGCTCCACGAGCTCTCGCCCGTCTCGTTGGGCTGCGCATCATGCAGCTGACTTTCGTTTCCTTGCATCCTGCAGTAGCCATTGGCTGGTGGGCTTAGTGTAATTAGGCCCGCATTGCGCACATATCATGAACTTTCCAACCTCTGACCACGGCCATGCCGAGTCTCCCCACACGTCGAACTCGAGGCCGGAACCAGAGGAGACGCCCAGCAGGAGGGTCCGAGGGCGCAGATCGGCCTCCAGGTCATCGCAGCAGTACCCTCGTCCACGCTCCGCGCAGAGGTCACGCTCTGCCACGCGCGAGCAGCAACGTGAGCGGAGGAGAAGTCGTCGAAATCGGAGTCTGTCCACGGCCGCTCAGAGCTCACTTTATCCTCAGTCTGCTGCCGTGCCTCGAGTCCCCTCCCCACCATCCCAAAGCGGCTCGCTTCTTGAAACCGACGATCCATACCGGCACTTTCCGCATTTTTCTGCGCAGCTCATGGACTATCATGGTATCGACTTACGAGAACACACTTCCGAGGATCACTTCGACCAAGCTCAACTAGCCATGTTTGCCGCCAACAACGCTGCAAATGCAGCGAGCATGAGCCTCAAGGATGAGCTGACTCTGGCCGCCGGGAAAGTAACTCCTGGGGTCGACGATACGCCATACATCCAATATGCGCTGCGAGCTTTGGCTGGTGAACATGGCGGATCATCACAGTATCACCTCTCCTCCGGGACATCAGAGGCAGCCGAGCGGAACTCGACTTCTCTCAACGATGAGAATCAAGAGAGGGGGCCTGGCCCAAATTTGAGTCGAGATCATGGGCCGCGTGAGCATCCCAGCACCACGACAGGAGCTACTCAACCCGAAGACCCTGGTCAACCGGACCAGATACCCTCGGGTTTCCAACCACCTATTCGACCCTCATCGGCCACGTTTGATCCTAACTTTGTTCCATCAAAGCGCTGGGTGGCCGTTACGAAGGATATGCGGCGAAGGACCGATCCTCAGAGCAGAAGTTATCAACCATTGACGTTCAAACCGAGGATCTTGAGACCATTTCTGATGAGCATTTTCATGCTTCTTTGCCTGTTGATGACAGCGGCCCTAATCTTCACCGTGAAGTTCTCTCAGAGTCATGACGGATTGACTTCATATCCAGGAAGCATCTACTCAGGTCAATATTTCTTATTCCGCATTCTGCCACAACTTCTCGCAAGCGTCATATTCCTGTATGCCCAATGCATAGCGGCCACTTCCCTCCGAGTCCTCCCCTTCGCGGCCCTGGCCTGCGAGAATCCAGAAGAGAGATATATGGCAATCTTCAGAGACCTTTATCACAGTTCCTTTCTCCTGCCAAAATGGACCGGGCCCTGGCAATTCAAAGGTTTCAGTGTGGCAGCGTGGCTGGCGCTTTTCACAATTCCGCTGCAAAGCTCGGCATTCACCTGCATTTGGACCGGGACGAAATGGGTGTGGGCACCAGTCCAGGATGTCGTCTGGGCTCTCGTCGCTCTTTATGCCCTTCTATTCGTCTCAGCCATTTTTCTGGCGGCTTACTGGATCAACCGTTGGACTGGTCTGATGTGGGACATCCGCTCGATTGGTGATCTCTTGCCCCTGCTTAACCGCAGCAACGGGATGGCAAGCTACAGACAAGGGGAACTTGCCGAAACAAGGGTGGATCTGAAGACTCACCTGCGCGAAAGATGGTTTGATCGACTTGGATACTGGCGGACAGAGGACATGGTCACCGGCGGCGTATGGTACACGATTGGAGTCTCTAGCGAAGACAACGACGCGAAGACTCAGTCATCCCTGATTCGACAAAAGGAGAGCAATGCTGTCGATGACGGAGATGTCACGCCCCTTGGTTCCATTGATGGTGTTCACGGAAAGCACCTGCCACGCTCCCTTCGCGATGGTCCAATCCTTTTCCTGACCTCGACGACCACGCTACTTTTTGCGGCCCTGCTTGTCATCTCCTTTTTGCCGCAGACTCGCCTCGATCTTGGTTTTCGCGCAGGAGTCTCGGCAAGACCGGACAAATCCGACTTCTCCGCAGCGAACTTTATTTTCAGCTTCGTGCCATCCTTGATTGGGATGATCTTTTTCCTGCTTCTCCAGGGCGTCGACCAAGCACTGCGTCTGCACCAGCCCTGGGCTGAGTTCTACAAGGCCGATGGATCTCCGGCCCGAAAGTCCTTGGTTGCCGACTACGCCGCCTGTCTGCCTCTGCAAACCACCCTCAAATTAGCAACCAACGGGCACTGGAGAGTGGCGATGGTGTCCTTCGTGAGCACGATGTCCATCTTCGTGCCCATCCTCGGCGGCGGCTTTCTGATTGCCCTGACCGGGCCCGATGGCACCGTCCGCATGTACCCAAACAAGGCAGTGTTTGGGGTCCTCCTCGCCCTCTTGGCCGTCTACGTGGGCGGACTCTGCCTCGCGGTGCCTTTTCGAAGCCAGCTCGCGCTTCCCCGCCCCGTCACGTGCATTGCAGACATGGTCAGCCTCTGCTCTGCCAGCGAACTCGTCCTCGATGCTGCCTTCCGGTCGGTCAGATCCCGGGAGGATCTTCGGGGCCGCCTCGGGATTGGGCGGGATGACGCGCGGGAAGAGAGCAGATGGTACTTTGGACTTGTGGTGGGGCGCGGCGAGCACCGACTGAGCGTGAGGCGGATTAAAGGGGGCTCAGAGAAGTCAGCCAGGCTGGTTGAGTCCATGGTCTGATTTGTTTACGTTTTGTGTCCTGGGGGGGGGAAGAGGCGATACACAAGCACCATTCAGCGATGATTTTGGGAGACATGTGCGATGACGATGACGATGATATCCTTGATTTTTTACAGTTCCTTTTGCTGCGTCAAGTCAACAGGGGATCTTTTCGCGCTGAGGACCGGGTATCATGTCGGAATGAGAACGAGATGATGTATAGTAATGGGATAAACTCATGAATGGACGCATTGCGCCACGTCGAGATGTGCCCTGGAATGTCATGGCACATGGGAGAAACGGGATCGGAGACCTTATGCTCAGCGTACGACGCGCTGGCTGGAGCAAGCAAGATGGGCCGGCATGGCCAGACGCCTCGAGCACTGGAGCGAATTCCGCAGCGGGCGCCATCGACAGATTGCTGCAAGCCTGCAAGCTGGGACAGGTATCTTGGTGCATTTCTCCGGTGGGCAACTCAGATCCTCGCCGTAGGGGCAAGGGGGAACTGGAATGTGGCCGGGGGCTTGGAGATGGTTGGTGAATCTTTATTGATTGTCTGGCAAGGGCAATGCCATGAGCCGGGACTCTGTCCTCTTCATTCAGCGAGGTCTATCAACCCATTGCTTTTCCGCGTCCATGATCCCGCGCACCACTTCTTTCTTGCCTCTCCTTTTCCGCGCTCAACAACAAGAAGAAAAATTCCTTTTGAGGAGGCAGTAGAAGGAATTTGATGATGAGTCAAGGATGAATAGAAAGATGCTGGCAATCCGGACAGCGCGTGCAAAGTGCAAGCCGCATTGAATCCTCGGCCTCCTATCACGTCAGATCGTACGGATTGCAGCCATCCATGCGTTTAACCTATATATTCGTAATCGTACACGCGGCGTATATCTCGTAGCACGTTCCCAATCGGGGGCAGACCCTCGCACAACGCCATGGACATGGACAAAGGAAATGAAGCGTTTTGGATAGAGCGGAACAAAAGAAAGAGAGGAAGAAATGAATCAAGAAATGCTACCGCTTGCGCCGGCCGAGCATGCGGCTCAGCATCGCGCTCTGACGCCTCTTGCCGCCGGAGCTCTCGCTGCCCCTCCTGTCCCTGCGCCTGGCCTCGGTCTCATTCCCACACCCATACTCATACCCATTCGCATTTCCGTGCTCGTCGCGGGCCGCGCCCAGCGAGTCCTGGCGCGCGCGGGGCCGCCCGGGGAGCGGGTGCGTGGCGGCGCTCAGGGCGCTCGCGGCGGACGCGGTGCTGGACGTGCTGGCGCCCTTGCCGGCGGAGCGGCCGCGGCGGTGGAAGCGGAAGAATGCGAGGGTGGGGGAGATGCGGCCGCCGAAGTCGCCTGCGTCGGGGTCGGCGTTGTCGTTGGCGGCGGTGTTGTCGTTGTCGTTGTCGTCGTCGTCGTATTCGAAGACGGAGCGAGGCTCTGTGGCGGGGTGGTGGTGGTGGGGGGGTTGGTTGCTGGCTGAGGAGGGCGGGGGGAGGGGGAGTGGGAGTGGGAGCGGCGGCTGCGGAGGAGGTGGGTGATGGATCTGTAGGAGCTGAGGGCGTGGCTAGTGGTCGAGGAGCTGGATTTGCGGGGGCTCGACTTGCTGCTGCTGCTGGTTGGTGTTGTTGTGGTTGTTGGAGAGAAAGTTGCGGCGCTCTGGGGGTCGGAGCGCGGGCGGGAGGTGGTGGTGGTGGTGGAGGGCCTGGATGAAGGCGGCGGCGGCGGCGGCGGCGGAGGAGGAGGAGGAGGAGGAGGAGGGAGGAGGAGGAGGAGGAGGAGGAGGGCGGTGATACCTGGGGCCCGAGGCGTCGCGGTGCTGCTTGGAGGGCGTGATGGGCTGGGAGCAGATGCGGACGGGGGCGGGCGAGGCGTTGTCGGCGTGACGATGATGATGATGGTGAGGATGGGAGGAGGGGGTGAGATGGAGATGGGACGGGGACGGGGTGTGGGCGGAGGCGAGGCGCGCGCGGGGCATGGAA
>NQYS01000008.1:373415-384203 GCA_003055955.1 Escovopsis sp. AC
GGGCATGGAAGGGCGCGGCGGGAGGGGTTTCGCGCGGAGGGCGGAGGGGATGGGGATTGGTTTGGGAGGCAGACGGGACGAGGCCTGGTGCGGATGGGGTCGCTGGAAGGAGTCCCAGCGGTCGGGGAGGGGCCACGGCGCTTTGGCGACGTACGTGGGTGGCGTGCGGTAGGATGATGGCGACGTGGAGGAGGAGTAGTAGGGGGAGGGGGCTTCGTAGGCGGATTCGTGGAGATGCTTCGCGGTCGGGGCGGCGGCGGCGGTGGGCGTGGTGGGCGTCTCGGGGGCCGCGAGGTTGGATGGCCTGTTGGAGGCGAAGGCCTTGCGCTGGTCCCTGCCGCCTCGCCAGAAGGGGATCCAGAGATCGGACGGGGGAGCCGGGACGAAGTCTGGAGAGTCGGGTCGCTGGCGGTGTTGAGAGTGGTGAGCGTGGTTCTCGTCGTCTCCTGAGTGTTCCGAGTCGGTTTTGTCGTCAATGAGGCCGGGAGGCGAGGAGCATCTCTCGGACTCGACGGAGGCCCTCTTGGACCACCACGGATGGTTCTTGATGACCTGGGCCTTGAGGGGCCCGCTGGGGAGGGGAAAGTCCTCGCAGCGAGGGGATGAGAGGTAGTTGGCCATTGGGCTTGGGGGGGCCCGTCCTGGCGTGGAGAGCATCTTGGGATGTGACGGATTGGAATTGGATATCCCGATGAGCGTTGGATATCCTAATGAGCGAACCTTGAACCTTGGTCTGAATCTCAGCAACGGTCTTGAGTTTTGCGCCGGACGACAGACAAACTTGGATCGGTTCAAAGAGGTGGGAGGAGGAAGAGGAGGAGGAGGAGGAGGAGGAGGAAATACCAATAAAAGCGCGAGCTCGGGGGCTGGGAAGATGAAGGGAGCCCCCGAGCATTAGATATAACCATAACTCATAACAGCCCGTGCTTGCTCGCTTGCTCGAGAGGCCGTCCTCGACGGCCATGGCACATAAGGACGCGTGCTGTGTCAACAAAGAAAAGAATAACAAAAACAAGAAGAGGCAGAGACATGGCCTCTCCCTTGGAGACCCCGTAAGACATGCGCCGGGGGGGGAGCAGGAGGAGGAGGAGCAGGAGGGGGAAGCAGGAGGGGAGGGGGAAGAGAGAGAAGGGGGCCCGCCCTCGACTCGCTTGACGGCAAGCCCGCGCCTTTTGGTCCGGGGACGCACGAACCTCGCGCTGGTCGGTCCTGGAATCCAGATGCCCGCCGAGATACCGCGGGTGGGGAGGTTGGAGAGGCGCAGGAATCCACATGACGAGTGTCGATGCGTCCATGTCAGTGGACACGGCATACTAATAATGCATGGCACGAGTGCTCACGGATCATCCTCGTCAAAGCTGTGCGGCCTTTTTCTTGTTTGCCACCAACCCCCAAAAACAGGCTCTCGCGCCCATTCGTGGTGAGGGTTGAAAGGAAGGGGGGGCGCCTGGGGGAGGCTGTGGACAGACGGCGGCGATGGATCTGCCAGCCCGAGGATCTATTCCATCAGACCAGTTCCTGTATTCGTGTTTCTTTAGCGTAGGAACTGCAGAAAAGGGCTGCCCCTTGGATCCAGTCCAGGGGGAGGGATGGCGGCAGGGTGAATCAGACCCTGCAGGGCCGAGAAGGGGGGAAGCAAGCAAGCAAGCAAGCAAGCAAGCAAGCAAGCAAGCGAGCCTACCGTTGCCGTGAATCAAGAGCGCTCTGGTCTTGATCTTGATCTTGATCTGCATCTGCATCTGCATCTGCATCTCCACCTGCATCTTGAGCTGCATCTGCATCCGGATGCTGTGCATATATTGACACGGGAGGGGCAAAGGGAGGGTGCGGGCGCAATGGATTGGATCGAGGTCGACACGACGACGACGCGTCGCGAGGGTGTGGAGGGATGAAAAAGGGGGAGATCAATGGATCGATCAACCATTGGTCCGTGAAGGGTTGGGGGCAGATATGTTGTCTGTTGGATGGAGGGATGTTGATAATGAGGGATCAATGGGAGGGAGAGTCGCAGATGTCTCGTCAAAGACGTTGAGACCTCGAGCTCAACGCGATGGTTCACCTTGAGATGCTGGGATGAGTCCATCTTGATGCTGGACTCCATCTCCGAGCTGTAGGGCTGAGCTACCCTAGAGTCCAGACATGGCAAATTATTGATGTGATGCCTTCAACCTTGAACCTTGAAGCAGAGAATTGGAAGGGATCATGGAAAGGATGACATTGGATCAAACGATCAAACGATCAAAGGATTAGTAGTCGTATGGAGTGGCCGGCGGCGAGGCTGAGCGTGACAGCGCATACAGGCAGGCACCAGGATGGAGGGCAAGTTGAGGCGCTGAGTTGTCCATCACCATGCGAGGCTCTCCTAGCACAAGCCGCTCCTCGCGACAGCAGATTGATTGATGCCTCTATTCGATCCATCGTTTCTTTTCTTGAGCTTCTTTGACTCGTCCTAGACAATCTGACGTGAGCCAGAGAATACCTAGCATTAATTGATTGATTGATCCATCATCGTGAACTCCGTGTTCAGGAGTCAGAACTCGAGTGCCTGCACATGCTCTGCATAACGCATGACGCATAACGCAGGTACGGAACATGCATAAATCAGACGATCCAGCACGGAGTACGGACTACTCCGTATCTGTCTCGATCTTACTGGGAAGGAATGACAGGCGAGGGACGGCGGAAGGGAGGATCATGCTAAATGGACTGACAGGTGCTAAGATGAATCGAGTGCTCTTTCCATATATTGATTCGCCAGATGGAATGAGGGAAGCGACATTGCGCGCGAGGAGCAAGGCCAATGGCAGCTGCTGCCCCCGACGCCTTCCTCCTTGACAGCCGAGGACCTCGACTTGGCAGAGGCATGTGGCCTCAAGGTCGGCAGCAGCGACCTGGCGTTCTGACGGCATCCATCCCAAGTTGAACCTTGGCCGGCCGCGCTTGCTGCTTCAGCCGCGGCGGGGCCCATGGCGCCTGCCGCTTCGCGCGTTACGAGCACTAGCTAATCGCGGCCGGGTCCCACCTTCCCCAGCCACCCACCTCGCATGGGAGAAATCAATGACGATGCATCGTCGACTCGGGCTTTTCGAGCATCATTTGGGAAAATACGGAGCAGAGAGATAGAATAGAGGATAGAGAAGGGAGGCAGGATAATCAGACGTTGAACGAACAACACATCCAGGGCTGAGTCCGGAGCACTCCTGTACTCCGTACTGTACGATCCCGTCCATCCATCCATCATCTACAGCCTGGACCCCGGCTGAGGGCACCGACAGCTGGACCGCCGTGAGCCATCGTTACATTGGACTGGACTGGACTGGACTGGACTGGACTGGAAATACATCATCACTGCCCGGTGGGGAATCGGGATGCGAAATGCTCGTCGGCTCGTCATGCTGGTGATGCGCGCTGGCCCATAAGATGGATCCCGCCGTGATCCTTGCGCCGAGATACATCCATCAATTCCTTCGAATTTTTTTTTTGATTTTTTTTTTTTTTCGCGTTCCATCCATCAAAACCTCAACTTGACTTTGCCTTTCGTTATTTCCTCCTACGAGTCTTGTTCGCCCCGCGGCATCCTCTTTCTCTCAGTCATCTAATATCATCCTCCTCCTCGTCCTCCTCCTCCTCTGCCCAGGCCCGAGCCTCACTACTGCTTGGTCACATCCCATCTCTGGCGACGGACCCGGGCTTCCTCCATTTTTTTTTTCTTCCCTCCTTACTCGTACGAGCTATAGATCCATCGCCTGCAGCTACTCGTCTGCTCTGCATTGCTTCACCGATCTTGCTGCTCCGTACATACACATAACTTGCCCCTTTTTATTTCTTATTCTCTCTTTTCTTCTCTCCTTCACACTCCTCGCCGTCGCTTTCCTCCTTCGCCTCCTGCACCCCCGATCCTTGCGGCATATTCCAGCATTCGGCCTCCGACCAGGGACCCTCTTTGGCTCCTCTAATAATTCTCGTCTCCTGCATGCATGCATACATACATACATACATACATACATACATACCGTCACCGTCACCGATTTGCTCGCCAAGACATAGACGTCGTCCTCCCAGCTTTGACGCTTCTACCAGCATCACCTCAATCGCCTTGCGTCCAGGAGTCTCGGCTCTTGAGGCGCTGCCACCGAGAACACGCAACTTCCAACGCGACGTGGCTTGAGCGTCCGACTGCAAGCGAACTGATTGATCCCCGACATTCTTGGGGAACCCCCCTCCCCCTCTCTCTGCCACAGGCCAGCTGCTGCTCCTGGTGGTGACGACTTGTTTTCTTGCTTGCATTGGCCTGCTCTTTTTCGTTTTCTTTTTTTTCTTTGTCCCGGGATTATTCTTGATTTTTTTTTCCCCTTCTCCTCCTCCTCCTCCTCCTCCTCCTCCTCTCCTTCTTGTTCTACCCTTGTCTTTTCTCATTCAGCGATTTTTGACGCGCCGTCGCGGATTTGTCTCAACCAATCCCTTCAGCTTCTAATGACCGCCACGAGACCCACGAGAACACGTCCCGACTTCACAAACGCCCCCAGCCGCCGCGTCGAGCTTCCCTGAATAACACCCCGACTCTGCGACACACCACTCGGCCGTCTTCTCAGCAATCCGGAGCTCCTGAATTCGCGACAAGCCTTCGCGCCGCTGCCGCCGCCGACCCAAGACCCGAACCGCATCGACTGCACGTCGCTGCTGCATCCGTCGGCTTCCAGCCCAGCTTCCTCTCGCTCGAAAGTGGCACCAGCTCCAGTGGATTTGCCGCCTCCCTCTTTGACAGGTATCCCGAGTATTCTTCCCGTCAATCTTCCCGTGCGAACCGTCCGATCAGCCGCCAGGACCTTCCTTCGGCCCCCCGAGTCTCTCCTCACACGCACGACGCGATCCTCTTCGTCCTCGAAGAAGCCCTGCGACAGCCCTACCCCTTCTCTCCAGATCTCGTCGAAGAGGCCGCCAGCATGTCCGATCTCATGATTGGCAGCGGCATTCAGGCCCCGTCTATCCCTGCTGGCATTTCCGCCGCTCGGCGCCCGACTGCCGCGCCAGCCCCCGCCAGCTCTCCCTCAGGCATCAGAGGTCCTAGGATGATCATGCAAGAGCGAGCTGCGCGAGAGGCGGCGCGCCAGAAAGCAGAGGCCGAGCAGCTGGCCCTGGAGCGTGGGCGCGCAGAGCAGGAGGCGCGCCTCATCGAGGAGGCCCGCAGGCGAACGGAGCATCGCCAAGACACGCATCAACACGCCGACCCCCGGCTGGGCCAGGCATATGCCGGGCCCGCACAACCTCACCACATCCCCGGCGCGACCGCCCATGCACAATCCTCTCACATCCCGCCCGGCCAAGCATCGCCTCTCCACGCCCCTCCGGTCCAGGGCTCCCAGAAGCCCACGGCCACCGCCGCCGCCGCCGAGGCGCGAGCCGGTGAATCGACAGCGCATGGCGCGGCGGATGCCTCGAAACCAAAGAATGCCTTCCCGCACGCATTCGAGAGATGGGAGATCCTTTCGGCCCACTGGGAAGGCCTGACAAGTTACTGGATCCGAAAGCTCGAGCAGAACAAGGAGGAGATCAGCCGCGACCCCCTGAGCCAGCAGCTGGCCAGGCAGGTGACGGATCTCTCGGCCGCTGGCGCGAACCTCTTCCACGCCGTCGTGGAGCTGCAACGCCTGCGCGCCAGCTCCGAGAGGAAATTCCAGAGGTGGTTTTTCGAGACGAGGACAGAGCTCGAGCGCGCGCACGAGGTCAACGCCATGCTGGAAGCCGCTCTCGAGAGGGAGAGGAGGAACCGCGATCAGGCTGTCCAGGAAGCCGTCGATCACGAGCGAGGCGTCTCCAAGACCCAGAAACAGATTGTCGAGATGCGCAAGGAGCTGTCCATCTCCAAGGAGGAGGCGCGCCGTGCCTGGGAGGAGCTCGGCCGGCGTGAGCAGGAGGAGCGCGACCGGACATTCTCCCTGCAGTCAGGCCACCCCACCATTGTCGGCGGCGTCCAGGTGGTTCCGATGACGCAGAATGCCCCAAGCCGACACGCCAGCACCAGGGATCCAGGAACCTACCAGTCCGACTACTCGACCCGCCCCGCGTACTCCATCGACCAGCAGGCCGCCCAAGCAGCCGCCCATGCCCAGGCACAAGCGTCGCCAGCCAGATCCGGAGGTGCTGGCGGCGGAAGCACCAGCAGCCTACCTCACCACGGAGCCGGCCATCAGGATCCCAGTCGCCCTTCAGCTGCGGGCTCCGAGAGCGGATACAGCGAAGGTGAGTACCTGATTGACGCGGAGGGGAACTTCATCCTGGACCCGCATGGAAAAAGGATTGCCGTGGCCGTACCGCCCTCGTCCGACGCAGGTTCTGATATCGATCTAGACGACTACGACACGCCTGCAACGACGAATCCTCCAAGCGGCGGGTTCGAGCCCACGTCATCCTCCCATTCCCAGGCCCAGTGGACGGGGGGCCCTTCTCAGGACTACACGGGACAGGGGTACGGCGGCACCGGGTGGGAGGCGGTGCCCAGGCACCACCACCCGACGCGGCTGAGCGACGTGATTGAGGAGGAGGACGAGAGGAGCCGGACGAGCGGCAGTCAGCGCCGAGGATAGGATCTGGATCTGGATTAATTTCTCGCCACCTGGCCCGGCGCGGGTCTTTCAGGAGTTGGGGTCCCCCACCCCCCGCTTTTTTTTATCGATCCCCCTTTGTTTTTTGGTCCCCCCCTTTTTTCTACCTGACTCTACATCTCTTTTTCCTTTCTCTTTCACTTCCGGTATTCTACTTTTTTCTCTTTTCTCTCTGTCTCTCTCTCTCTCTCGATTCCTCTCTCTTTCTGTCTCTTTCTCTCTCTTCTTTTTCTTTGTCAATGGTTGGTAATGGCATTGGACACGGGAACGGGTAGACGTGAGTGGAACAGTCGTTAGGTACTCTACGCTTATTGGGAATATACTATCTTGCATACACCAGCTCCATCCTCGAAGAGATTCCCGTCTATATCCTGTCCCAAGCCGTATTCCCTTTTTTTATCCAGCCGAAACCCATATCTATTTTTCTCAGACGCATATCCGGATCCAGGTGTTGGATTCATGGAAAAAAAAATCAAAAAAATCAGGACTTAAGAAAGGGAAGGAAAGAGATGGGGGGTTATTTCTCCATAGCCCCATGCACCGTGACGCCCCGCGCCGTCTGCTCCCGAAAGGCCTCCCTCTCCTCGAGCTCGTAGACGCTCCCATCGGCGAGGATGCGCTCGCGGTGCCAGGGGCCGATGAACATGCCGAGCGGGTCTGCGTCGTCCCTGACGCGGCGGAAGTCTTGGAGGTCCTGGCCATAGAGGTCCTCGATGTCGGGGCGGCGGGACTCGAAGTTCTTTGCCCAGTGGGGGCGGCCGCCCATGTCGCGCATGAGCCATTCGAAGGCCTGGTAGTAGCGGGCGCGGCAGGGCGGGTCGCGGAAGTAGGGGCGGTAGAGGGTGGCGTTGAGGTAGAGGGTGGGGCCGTCGGGGACGGTGGGGTCGAGGAAGGGGCGGGGATTGCGCGCTTCGGAAGATGTGGATGGGGAGGCAGAAGATGGGGATGCAGGGTTCGTGGTGTGCAGGGTTGTGTCGGAGACGCGGACCTCGACGGGGGCGTGGACGTAGAGGCCGTCGGCGGAGAAGGGGATGCCGTGCGGGACGTAGGCCGGGTCGGAGGGCGGGAGGCGGTTGAGCCACGCGCCGAGGCGGCGCAGGGCCTCGGGCCCGCGGTGGAGGGGGATGGCCCACTCGTTGACGAACTGGGGGTAGAGGCAGTTCATGAGCAGGGCCTCGCGGGAGGGCTGGACGGCCTCGGCGCGGGCGCCGTTGCGGAAGCCGTACTGCAGGCCGAAGACGAGCCACTCGACGAGGGGCAGGATGCGCGGGGCGAACTGGGCGAGGTAGAGCAGGTTGTGGTAGAGGTAGTAGCCGAGGCGGGAGTCGTAGCCGCTGCGGGGCGGGGCGCGGGGCGGCTCGTCGGTCTGGTCGGCGTGCCAGACGACGGCGCGGCGGGTGTATGGGAACCACCAGACGCGGACGAACTCGTGGGCGGTCCAGAGGTCGTCGCGGTGCCACGCGGCGAAGAGCTTGGCGTCGGCGTCGACGGTCTGCGCCCAGCGCAACGTGTACGCGGGGACGGCGCGGAAGGTGACCTCGGTGACGACGCCGAGGGCGCCGAGGCTGAGGGACGCTGCGCGGAAGAGCTCGGGCCGCTGGTCGCGGGCGCAGCGCACCTCGGAGCCGTCTGCGAGCGCGACTTTCAGGGCGAGCACGTCCTCGGACATGAGCCCGTGGCGGAGCGAGCTGCCGTGGGTGCCGGTGGCGATGGCGCCCGCGATGCTCTGCTCGTTGATGGACCCGAGGTTGGGCATGGCGAGGCCCTCGCGCTCGAGGCGCTCGCAGAGCGCGAAGAGGCGGATGCCGGCCTGCATGACGACGGTGCCCGAGGGCCTGTCGACGGCGAGGACGTCGGCGAAGCGGTCGAGGTTGAGCATCCACGCGGAGGTGCAGGTGATGGATGACGGCGAGTGCGCGCAGCCGGTGACGACGATGCGGCGGCGGCAGCGGCGCGCGAGGGCGATGGCCTTGAGGATCTCGGCGGTCGACTCGGGCTGGATGTAGAGCTCCGGGAGGGACGAGAAGGTGCGCGCCCACGTCGCGTGGGTGTGGTTCGTGCGGGCGCGGAAGGGGACGTCCGGGTCGATGGCACTGGCGCCGCGGAGCTCCGCCTCGACGAGGGGATGCATGGCTGTTGTTTGGATTCCTGTGATTCTTTCGATTCTATGAATGCCCGATTTGGTCGTGGTTTCGTCTGCTGAGGTCGATGACAGAGACTGCGCCGGGATTCTAGGTAGGTGTATGTTTGTTTGTTCGAGGACGGGTCCGTGGGGTTGAGAGCGGGTGATGTCCTGTTGCTGTTTCCGGGATCGCGCTGCTGCTCAGAGAGAGCATGCGGGATGGAAAGAGGGTATCATGATGCTGGGCGTGGGCGTGGGCGTGGGCGTGGGCGTGGGCGTGGTGGTTCCGGGGGGTTCAAGAATTCGAGGATTCGATTTTCGATTTTCGATCTCGCGGGCGACGAGGGATGGCGCCATCGATAAAGGAGATGATGCTGGGGAGTCGCGGCCGACGTTTTACGAGCTCCTGCCAATCGATCATGGATGACGTACTCCGTACATAACAAACGTGTTCGGAGTCCCGGCATCCGGCACCTTGGGCCGCGCCTTCCCCTTCTGGGCTCTGCGGTCGCATGGGCGACATGCAGGGTCTAGGGTAGGTCCAGGGGTCCAGTGCCATTGGGTGGTTCCAGCGGGGGCCTGAAGTGCCTGTGCGTATAGGGCGTGTTAGGGGGCCTGGAAGTCATCAGCACCTGACAGCCTCCTTGGCTAAGTGGTATAGCGTGTCACTAGTAAACACTTGACATGACAAGGTCATCAGTTCGATTCTGATAGGAGGCAGTTCTTTTTGTACTTCTGCAAGATGTCTGTGGTTCTTATTTTTCCTGTTTTTGTTTTTTTCACATCTACAGTTGTCTTCTCTTAGTTGAGTGAGTGTGAATGCCTCCAGCAGCATTGATACATTTCTGATTGCTTGCTGTGCAGGGTGGGCCAATGGCGATGGCTTGGGTGACTCCATACGATAAGCTTCGTTCCTCACCACCCCATCGATTCATGCTTGTCCGTTGCCTACCTACTCCGTACATACGAAGCCCTTTGACAGACTCGAGTCTCAAGTGTCCAGCTACTCGTCGCCGCCGTCTTCTTCCACGTGCGCGCCGCTATCGCCATGATCCCTGAACCTCATTTGCAATAGGGCATGAGGCCAACGAGACATTTGGCCGAGACAGCCAACACCAGTCGTCCGTCCGCCCACCTTGCATAGTATCTTCCTCTCTTGGATATATCATCTCGCCAAGGCATACTCCGCACCTAGTACCTACCTCTCGTACTGTATATACGGAGTATCGAATTCATTCGGACCAAAGGCATCTTCTCTTCTCGACTCGGCTCGACTCGACTCGCTTCGTCCTGTGAGGGGCTCGTGATGACTAAGCAGTCGTGACAAGCTCGACACCCTCGGACTATTTTGAGCTTCCCGCCATCCTCCAAGCTCCATCCACTCCATCCACTCCATCTACTCCATCGACTTTAGTCGTCGTGTTATCATCGACTACTACCTATACGAGTCGGCGCCGTCTCAGACTCTAGTCAGAGTCGCAGCTTGTCCTCGACCTCGACGAGTCTTGGGGCGTCGCCAGGACGTCACGTCCACAATCCCGATCATCGCGAACCCGCCATTGTCCTTTGCCTGCATCGCTTCCTCCATCATACATGCATCCACATCTCAGGTTCTGCGGGCCAGCATCAGACTTTTCGAACCTCGACGAACCCCTCCTCGGTCTCCGAGCATGATCCCCTGAGCTATCGGCTTCTACGTCATCGAAGTCTCACGCACCAGCACCAAATACAGGTACTACTACTGTATGCTCTACGCCTGATTCTTGCTCGCAGCTTGCCGCCGTCGCGTTTCGCGAGCTCCGAGCTGTCGATTTCGACACGCAGCGGCTTCTTCCAACACTTCATCTCGTCGCGCTCTGGCTTGCTGCTCGTGCATTTGCTTCGATCAAATCGAGTAGGAGGAGCGGGAGCTGAAGGCTGCCCTCGGGGCTGGTGTGTGCAAGCTTCTGATAGTCCATCCATCGATCCATCCACCACGTCCATCCGGTCCATATCCGACTGTCCTTCGAGCCCACCATGTCTGACGCGGCCGACGGGTGAGTCCCTGCCTCCCTTCCCCCCCCC
>NQYS01000008.1:384250-397118 GCA_003055955.1 Escovopsis sp. AC
CCCCCCCCTTTTTTTTCCCCCCTCTCCTTCATTCCAGCCCGCGGTTCCTGCAGCTGCCAATCGCATGCCTTGAATGCGTCGAGCTTTTGCCATTGCTCCTGGAGGGGCCGTTGAGCCAAATTCGCTCCCACCACGACCCATCGAGCATGACGCGGTGCTCAAAAGTCGTTGAAAAATGCCTTTGTCCAAAATTCAATTCGAAACAACTCTCGACTGACACCTCATCCTCCCACAGTCATCACAAACGGTCCAAATCCGCAGCAGCACTGTCAATCCTCCGTCGCGGTGCTCGAGAGGAGGAATCCGGCTCCGAGGACGGTCGCACATCCGCGGCGGGCAGCAACAGCCCGCCAAAACCTCCACCAATGTCGCAATTTTACCCGGCCACGCGCGGAGGGCACGCCTCCACCCTCTCCACCCCAAACGCTTCGCTAAGCAGGACGCCGTCCTCGATCCACAACGGCCCCTCCTCCTCCTCCACCACTACCAGGCAGTCCATACTGCTCGACAGGGGCCTCACCCTGGAGCAGTCGGTGCGCAAATTCAGGGTCGTCGAGGCGCTCAGGAGCGGGGACACGGCTACAATCTCCAAGGCGATCCGGGAGTCGGCCGACCATGTGGGCTCCCGCATGTCCGTGTCCTCCGTGGCCACGCTGGCCGGAGGCCTCGACGACACCACGATCCTGCACCTGGCGATGCAGTGTGCCGAGTTCGCCGTCCTCGAGTACGTCTTGTCCGACGGCCTCGGCAGCCTCGACGTCAACGCCAGAGACAAGGACGGCAACACGCCGCTGCACATCGCCGCCATCCACGGCCGCACCCACGCCGTCAAGCTGCTCCTGGAGCAAAAGGACATCAACGACGCCATCGCCAACAACCACGGAAAGCTGCCCATCGACCTGGCCCGAAACCCAGAGATATTCCAGCTCCTGCAGCTGTCCCGATCTCTCTTCACCGACGCCAAGGTGCGGCAGGTTCAGGAGCTCATCGCCAAGAACGACTACGAGACGCTTGCCGAGGTGCTGGAGGAGCAGAGGCTCAAGACCGTCTTGGACATCAACAGCCCCGAATTCGTGTCCGACCCCATCGTCTCCCAGGCCGGCGGCACCTTGCTCCACGAGGCCGCCCGGAAGAAGAACCTGCAGCTCATCCAGGTCCTCCTGCTCCATGGCGCCGACCCCTTCCGCCGCGATCGCAAGGGGAGGTTGCCGCAGGCCATCACAAACGACGACAATGTCAAGGCCATTTTGAAGAAGTCACCCGCTGCTGTTGCTGCGCAGCGAGGCATCCAGGAAAAGGCCGTCTTGGGACACGCTGCCTCCCAAGGCGCATCTGCCGCCGGTCCCTCCGACCCCCTGGCCGGCCGCGAGGCTCGCGAGATGAAGGGATACTTGAAGAAGTGGACCAACTACCGCAAGGGCTATCAGTTGCGATGGTTCGTCCTCGAGGACGGCGTCCTGAGCTACTACAAGCATCAGGACGATGCCGGCTCGGCCTGCCGAGGCGCCATCAACATGAAGATTGCCCAGCTCTACATGAGCCCCGACGAGAAGACCAAGTTCGAGATCATCGGCAAGTCGTCCGTCAAGTACACCCTCAAGGCGAACCACGAGGTCGAGGCGAAGCGCTGGTTCTGGGCCCTCAACAACTCCATCCAGTGGACCAAGGACCAGGCCAAGGAGGAGGAGCGCCAGGCTGCCAGGAATGCGGAGCTCCTCAGACTGGCCAAGGCCGACCAGGGCGGCGCGCTCTCCCTCCAAGAATCGCACAGCGAGAGCGCGAGCGTCGTGGAGATGCGCCGGCAAAGCACCCCGGCCCTCAACCGCTCGCCATCTAGCAAGCACGGCCTCTCCCACAGGTCGGATGCGGCGGGCACGAGCACTGCCGGGAGTCCCGTCGACGAGGACATGATGATGGATGCCTTGACCGAGGCCGCGTCCCGAGAGCAGGAGAACGCCCAAGGCATGTCCCTGCACGACGACCACGAGGACGAGGACGACTACGCGGACGAGATCAGCGGCCGCGAGGAGCCCAAGGCGACCAAGGACGCCCTCAATATCACCGCCCAATCGGCGCGCTTGCAGCTCGAGGCCATGTCCAGCGTTCACAAGGCGCTGATCTCCGAGGCCACGCACAACCCCGGCGTGGCCCTGTCCGACCCCAAGGTGGCATCCGCGCTGTCGGCCTACGACGCCGCCATCCACGGCTTGACCGGCCTCATAGGAGACCTGCTCCGGATCTCCAAGGATCGCGACGCCTTTTGGCAGTACCGCCTCGACCGCGAGATCAACATGCGACGAATGTGGGAGGAGAGCATGGCCAAGGTGGCCCACGAGCAGGAGGCTCTCGAGGCGCGCGTCGGAGCGTCCGAGATGAAGCGCAGGCTGGCCAAGAAAGCCCTCAAGGAGGTCATGGAGAGTGGCATGGCCGGCCCCTCGTCCCAAGAGGCTCCTCCGCCCGCGTTGGAGCGGCGGTCGCGGGAGGAGCTGGCGGTTCCCGAGGCCAGGTCTCCCACCAGGAGCATCCTGCGCAAGGGCAGCGCTCTCGAGCAGATGGCCGAGATGTCGGACAGCGGATCTGCCGAGGACGACGACGACGAGTTCTTCGATGCGGTAGATGCCGGCGAGGTGGAGGTCACCGAGCTCCCGCCAAGCGAGCTCGCTCAGGATAGAAAGAGCCTCGAGGCCACGGGCCTGGACATCAGCAGCTCGTTTAAGGGGTATGAGAACGGCGTCAGACAAAGACTCAAGATGGAGAATGACGATCGGCCAAAGATTTCCCTCTGGGTAAGTTCATACTGAACCTTTCTCCCTCCCGCTAATTCTTTCCCCCTGTTTCCATGGCTGATATCGAAAAAGGGCATTTTGAAATCCATGATTGGCAAGGACATGACGAGAATGACGCTACCCGTGTCATTCAACGAACCGACGTCGCTCCTCTACCGGTGCGGTGAGGATATGGAATACGCGGATCTGCTAGACCTGGCGACGGAGCGCGCCGACTCCCTGGAGCGATTGATATATGTTGCGGCATTTGCGGCAAGTGAATATGCGTCGACCATTGGCCGCGTTGCGAAGCCCTTCAACCCTCTGCTTGGCGAGACGTTTGAGTACGTGCGACCGGACAAGAATTACCGCTTCTTCATCGAGCAGGTCAGCCACCACCCGCCCATCGGGGCGGCCTGGGCGGAGGCGCCGAACTGGACGTACTGGGGCGAATCGAACGTCAAGTCCAAGTTTTACGGCAAATCCTTCGACATCAACCCGCTCGGCACCTGGTTCCTGAAACTGAAGCCGCTCAGCGGCGGCAAGGAAGACCTGTACACGTGGAAGAAGGTAACGTCCTCCGTCATCGGGATCATTACGGGGAGTCCCACGGTGGACAACTACGGAGTGATGGAGATCAAGAACTGGACGACGGGCGAGGTGGCGCTCGTGGAGTTCAAACCCCGCGGGTGGAAGGCGTCGAGCGCGTACCAGATCGCGGGCAAGGTCATGGACGCGTCCGGCAGCGTGAGGGTGAGCCTGGGCGGGCGCTGGAACTCGAGGCTGTACGCGCGGTTGACGCCCGGCTACGAAGCCACCGTCGACGAGCCGTCGAGCAAGGAGGCGCCGCCGGTGCACCGGGGCAGCCTGTCGGACCCGTCGCGGGCGTACCTCATCTGGGAGGCCAACGAGCGGCCGGCGGGGATCCCGTTCAACCTGACGCCCTTTGTGCTGACGTTCAATCACATCGACGAGCAGCTGCGGCCGTGGCTCGCGCCGACGGACTCGCGGCTGCGGCCGGACCAGCGGGCGATGGAGGAGGGCGAGTACGACTTCGCGGCGACGGAGAAGAACAGGCTGGAGGAGAACCAGCGGGCGAGGCGGCGGGCGCGCGAGGCGGCAGGCGAGGAGTTCGTCCCCGCGTGGTTCGAGAAGGCGAGGTGCGACGTCACGGGCGAGGAGTACTGGAAGTTCAACGGCAAGTACTGGGAGCAGAGGGCCAAGGCCGGGCCGGACGGGGATGCGAAGGCGGCGTGGGCGGGCCTGGAGCCCATTTTTGGAGATGGCGTCGATGGGGAGTGATGGAATGACGGGGACTTTTTTTTTTAATTTTTTTTTTGGATCCTGAAGATTCGTGGACCGCCAGACATTTTGGGTTTTGGTGAAGGCGCATGGTCTTGCCTAGGAGCTTGACAGTCCGGTAGCATTTCAGTATAGCTAGATTCTAATGTTATAGCAGCATTTCTATCACCATGACAGTCCGGCCGAGCAGGGTCTCACCCCCTCCAGTTCCTAATTTGTTTCAAAAAGGGGGTGCCTCGGAGGCATCTTGCATACAAATGTGAATCCGTTGATTTTTATTCTACTGGAAATGCCGACGCTGGACCTCGGCACGTACTAGGGATGTTTACGTAAGCAGCCGATGACCTTCCGACTCGCTTCCAGCGCCCCCGAGCCAGCAGCGACTCTTTCAATTCACATTGATGATCCGAGGTCTTTGGTTTCTTATCTCCGTCGCTCTGAAGCCTGGGCGTCTTTTCTGTTTTCATATTCCAGTGAGGAATTGATATTCTTGAGAAAGGATTTGGGGAATTGGATTGGGCACGCAGTACTCCGTACGGGCGACAGTCTTCGGACCTCTGGCTTGGGATCTCGACGACATTGATCACAGGCTCAGCATCTGGACGACACTTATCACAGGGTCACATCTCGACGACATTGATCGCAGGCTCATATCGATACTCTTCATCCTCAAAATGACCGATAAAGCAGAAGATGCCGCCAGGGAGGCACAGAGACAGGCGGACGAGAAGCTGGCGCAGAGGACGACGCTGATGCGGCCGCCGGCGAGGGACCCGGGCAAGGCGCCGATCGAGCACACAGTGGAGGTGAGCGAGCTGAGCGTCCTGGGGCCGGTAAGTATTCCTTGAATCCCCTTCGCCCGCCACGAACGATTCTTATGGTATATCAGGCATGCTGATGGTGGACAGGACGTCTTCACCAACACACGGCAGCCGTGGGTCCCGCGGGGCGCGCGGGGCATCTACGGCGGGACGGTGATCGCGCAGTGCCTCGCGGCGGCGCAGCTCACGGTGCCGGACACGTTTCTGCCGCACTCATGCCACTGCTACTTCCTGCTGGCCGGGTCCGGGTCGGTGCCGATCCTGTACCACGTGGAACGGGTGCGGGATGGGCGGTCGTATGCGACGCGGACGGTGCAGGCGCGGCAGCGGGGGCGGTGCATCTTCACGACGACGATTTCGTTTGCGCGGGCGGGCAGCGGGGGCGCGGTGCAGGTGAGGCACGCGGCGGGGCTGCCGAGCGGCCTGGAGATGCCGTCGGCGCGGTGGGAGGAGGAGGAGGAGGAGGAGGAGGAGGAGGAGCAGCAGCAGCAGCAGCAGCAGCAGCAGGACGCTGACAGGAGCCCCCTGCAGACGCGGCAGGTCGCGCACGAGGGCATGCACGGCGCGCCGGACCAGCGGCGCTGCCGGCGCTGGATCCGGTGCCGCGGCAGGGTGTCTGAGGCCGGCGGGCACCGGGCGCACCTCAGCGCGCTGGCGTACCTGTCGGACAGCAACCTGATCAACACGGTGGCGCGGATCCACCGGCTGTGGCGGCACCGGGTGCCCCCCGAGCGGGTGGCGGGCCTGCCGGAGCGGGAGCAGCGGGCGGTGCGGGCGTGGTGCGAGCTGGACAGCCCCGGGACGGCGGTGGAGGAGTTTGTGGGGCGGCCGCGGGTGGGGATGATTGTTAGCCTGGACCACAGCATCTACTTCCACGAGCCGGCGCGGGTGAGGGCCGACGAGTGGATGTTCACGGAGATGGAGAGCCCATGGAGCGGCGACGGCAGGGGGGTCGTCATGATGCGCATCTTCGCAAAGGACGGGACGCTGCTGGCGAGCTGCGTGCAGGAGGGCGTCGTCAGGCTCTCCCAGGACGGCACGGAGAGGGCGGCCAAGATGTGAGCCTGTGTCTGCTGTCTGTACGAGTCTACATATTACAGCAGCCGAGACCCAATCTCGTCATATATACGGAGTACATAGTAGACGATGATATTCGGAGTAGAAATGAGAATAAAAAATGGAATAAAAGATGGAATAAAAGATGGAATAAAAGATGGAATAAAAGATGGAATTAAAGATGGAATTAAAGATGGCATTTTAAAAAAAAAAAAAAAAAAGAATAAGATGCACCTGCTTACATAATCGATCCTGATCCTTCCACCTACCCTAGAACACTGCCCCCAGGCTTCTCCAGCCATTGGATCCTTCAGCTTCCCAACTTGGCATCTTCCAGCTTCCATCCGCTTCACTCCATCTTCCAACCTCCAACCTCCAACCTCTTCATCCCGCCAGATTGCCCGATTTCACTGCATCCACCACCGCACACGGCTCCCCTCTCATCCTCTCTCTTCTTCCCTCTCACGTCTTTCCATCCTTTCCCTTCTTCACCTTTTTTTCCCCCTCTTTTTTTCCTTCTTCACCCACCGAGAGAAGCCAGCGGCGTGGCACAAGTCACAACCCCTCATGACTCGCACATAAGCCCGTCGCCATCGCGGCCATGCCGTGTCCTCCATCACCAGCCTCCGCCCAGCTCCTCTCGCCTCCTCGCAAAGCCTTGCCGCCAATCCCCGTCCGCTCGGCTGCGCAGCGTCTCATCGCAGCAGGCCTCCGATTCCGCCGGCGGCCGTCCATCCATCTCCTCCGAATCCAAGCGCATCGAAACGGCAGCGAAGTCGAAGACAGCACCAACACGAGAATCATCATTTGAAAAAAAAGTAATATAATAAATCAAGGATATCATACATACATATTTAATACAGCCCACCCGACGACACCAACGAACCCTCAGGATGCCGCACATCCACCTCCACGAGGTCTTCACGGCCTGCGCCCACGCCCGCTTCCTCGACACCATCTCCATCGCCCTCCACCCGCACGCTGCCGCCGCCCGCTCCTCGGCCTCGTCCTCGGCCTCGTCCTCCGCCGACAGCGTCCTCCAGCACCTCCAGTCCGTGCTCGTCTACCACGAGGCCGTCTTCAAGTTTGGCTGGTGCCCGGCCTGCGTCGAGTACCTCTCCTCCCCGCGCTGCCGGCAGGGCCGCCCCCCGATCGCCCTGCGCAGCGCCGCCGTCCTGCGCTCCTACTGGCGCTACAAGGCCCTCAACCACATGGACTTTGCCGTCCCCGCCTACGAGATCCCCTACTCGGCCTACCAGCCGCCGCTGCCCTCGTCGACCTCCGCCTCGGCCTCCTCCTCCGCCGGCTCGCTCGCCGACTACCCGGGCTTCGGCGACCGCGACGGCGACTGGGCCAGGGACCGCGACAGGAGCTACGCCGTGCCCTTTGGCGAGTCCACCCTCGTCTGGGAGGAGCGCGCCCTCTGGCGCACCGTCAGGGACCTCAAGCCCCAGCAGGTCCACCTCGGGCCCTTGCTCTTCCGCCTGCCCATCCTCGAGGACGGCCTGCGCAACATGCTCCGCGGCGCGCGCCAGTGGACCATCCTCTGGGCCAAGGGTGACGAGGCCCTCTACCGCAAGGACCCGGGCCTCGACCTCAACCGGCCCTGGGACCCGGCCGAGGAGGAGGCATGGAAGATCGAGCGCTTCTACCAGCCCTACCGGCCGCTGCCCAAGGGGCGGGAGTACCTCAAGGGCCTCTGACGCGGATTCTTCTCCTTCTTCTTTCTCTCTCCTCCCTCCGCCCCCCCCCCTCCTTTTTCTCCTCCTTTCATCTTCTCGATTCTCTCATTCTGCACTCTGACATGACATACGTATGCCTTTATTCCCCGTTTACTTCTTGCACTGACATGGCGGGCTTGGATGAAATTTTCTCTTGGGATTCTCTATTCTTCTTTTTTCTTTTTTTTTTTTTTTTTTTTGGAAAGCATGGGAAGGAAGGCAGGCATTCTGAGGGCTTCTCGTTTGGCACTTTTTTTTTTTTTGGGGGGAAACCTTTTTTAATGGACGATGGTAATGTAATGGCGATGCTTGATGCATACACAGATACCTTGGATATACCCACCCAATCTTCACGACCACAGCATACTCGTACATACTCTCGGCAGCATACCCAGCTCGAATGCAATGTATTTCTTCGACCCTATTATCTCCTCCCCTGATGAATGGCCATCGAGCCACTACGGGTCAGGACTGTTTCTCCAGGGAACGCAACCCCCTTCCTGCGTAGAAACTCGCCTGCCCCTGAGACATGAGCAGCATCCAAGGCAAGCCCAATCTTCTCGAGTGTTTGAAGTGCACTCCGTGCTCCCTGACTCCTTGTTACTGGGCGGTAATAGGTATGTACTCGTACGTGAATATGTACTATATGGGCCAGGGAAATCAAATAGCCCTTCCGAGCCCAAGACGCGCCTTGCTTCCCACGGCCTGCTCGCAGCTTCGAGGCCCTCAAATTGCGATGCCTCACGCGACCAATCCCGTTGCAGGGACGGTCTCAGTCCGCTCGCCACGGAATACGAAGGGCCTCTCGCATATCCATACTCCGTACATTACCTAGTACTCCGTCGTACTCGGACACTCTGGTACTCCGTATGTACATGTATGGCTCGGCTGTTGTCGTGCCGAAGCAGACGGGGCCGGTCGCCATGGCAACCGGTTCCAGACTCAACAATGCACAGGGACGCTACAGTGCTCCGTATGTACATATATTGACCTGGGCGTTTACCCCGTACCCGAATCTTCATCAGAATCCTTGGCATGTGCCTTGCTGTGTTCACGCGGATGACTATGGAGTACGGGGCATATACAGAGTATGTACGGAGCACGTTGCTTGAGCTTTGGCCGAGGCAGGCCCTGTCTTTTGCTCATGTGCACAAGGGGGGCGACGCATTTACCCGGATGGCTCGGTTGTCCATGTTCAGCAAGTGAAAGAAGGCACGAATTCGATTGCCCGATGCTATCGTGTACATACAGCAGAGATCGGCCCGCACGCCGAGACACGGACCGGAGGGCTAGCTCATCCTACTGTACCTCTCCCGCGCCTTGTCCTGCACCGTCGTCAGGTACTCGGCGTAGCTGTTCCTCGTCTTCTTGTCCGCCAGGTCCGACGCATCCCCCAGGTTGCCCCCCTCGGCGCCCAGCCCGACGCCCTCCTGGTACGCGTGCGTGACAATGACGTCCGTCCGCCCTTCGCCGTTGGCGCCGAGGCCAGAGCCCGTCCAGCCCATCTTGGCGAGCATGCCCGCCCCCTTGGACTGCGTGGGCGCGGGCGCGGCTGCGGTTGCCGATGCAGACGCGGAAACAGACGCAGATGCAGATGCAGAGGAGAGTTTGGCCTCATCCTTCTTCGGCTGCAGCGCCTTGGCGTGCTCCGGCTTCGACTTGTCTCCGTGCGCGGAGGACGCGGGCTTCGGCTTGTCGGGCTGGTTGTAGGCTTCGCGACGCTCCTTGGCCCGGTCGCGGTATTGCGGCGCGGTGCCCGCGTCGCCGGCGCTCTCGCCTTCGCCGCCGGCTTGTTTCTGTAGCCGCTTGTCTCTGGCGGCGAGGCGCGGGAGCGCTGCCTTGACGAGCTCGTCGTTCTCGGTCGCCGTCTTGTGGTTGCGTGATTTCTCGTGGATGTTTACCTCGTCGGTCGATTTGTACTTGCGCATGCAGATCAGGCACATCAGTCGCTCTCGATCGACGTACGATACTGGGGCGGCGGCACCCTCGTCGCCGGATTGGGCTTGCACGGGACCGGTCGAGGGCTCGTCTTTGGCCGCGGCGACAGATGCTTCGATCCTGGGTGCGGCCGAAGCAAGGGTCGAGCCGGACAGCGAGATCCTGATCGGGGCCTTTGGGTCGCCTTTGAGTGTTGAGCCAGTAACTACGGAGCCCTGGTTTCCATCACCCGGCGCGGAAGCTGAGTGGCCCTTCTTTGACAACGCAGCCTCGGCGTGGATTTCATCGTGCTTGCGCTGCCAGAGAGCCATGTGCCCGGCCATGTTGACTGACTTTTTGGCAGCGGCGCCGAGGCTTCCATCTGCCTTCCGCTTCTTGGACTTCTTGGCGTCGTTCAGCTCATCGTCCTGGTTCTTCGGACTCGTCCCGTCGCCAACCGGGGGCTCGGATGTGACGATCTTCTGACTGGGGTAGGCGCGTGGGTCTCGATACTTGACTCGTAGTGCCGGGTTGAAAAGGGGGTTGAATGAAAGCCGTTCAATCGCTGGCTCTACGTCGCGCTCCTCGGGGATGAAGACGCCCATGTGGATGTGCGACACGGAGACGGCGCAGGCTGCCACGGTGAACGAGCGCGACATGCGAAACTTCGCCACGGCGGCCACCGCATCCTCGATTGTCCAGAACTCGGCGAAGCCATATTTGACGGACTCTTCGGTCTTTGGGCTGCGCATGAGGAATACGCGGTGGAGAGACCCTGGGCGGGCGCCGAATCGCGAGGCGTCTCCCGTGGGCGCTGTGGACTTGAGCTTCGGGGCGCCTCTGGAAGTGTCCTTGGACGGATCGGGCCTCTCGAGCTCCAGTCGCTTGATATCACCGGCGAGCATGTCCTCGTTGACAAACGGCGGCAGGGGGTGAATGACCAAGATCTGCGAAGGAACGTCGGAGGCATCGGCGTCGCCATTCAAGCCCTGCTGCGCAGAGGGGGCTGTTTCCGTCAGCTGGTGAACGGCCAGTGGCAATTTTCCTTCTCCCTCTTCGATGATCGACGTACCGGATGCTGAAGAGCCGCAAACCTTGCACTTGTTTCTCGACGCGTAGTTGGAGAAATCGCACTAGAATAGCGTTAGATGGCGATCCGGCCTGGGGAACGCTGTCCGGGGCAGCTTACTGCAGGGCAGATCCAATTGCTGCCGTTGGACGATCGAGCGTCGGCATCGTCCCTCGGGCGGGCGTAGTGTATGTAAGCATCGAATTTGCCGTCTGGTACTTCATCAGTGGAATGCGGTAAATGGACTAGAAGCAGCGGAAAATGTTGCTTGACAAAGGCGGCCGCGTGGTCCATCTGCTCGAACTGGACGAATGCCCGACAGTGCCCTAGCGATTGTGAGTCAGGAGTCAGGACGAGAATGCCGCGAGGAGGCCGAGTTTGCGTGGCAAGACAAGACTGACCTCGAGACGAGGATATGCGGACGTCAACCGACGGAAATTCAACGGCGATTGAACTGTTCAAGATGCCCTCGCGCAGCTGCATCGGATGTCATTAGTGATCCATTGTTCTGGCTCATAAATCATGGGCAGATTCAGTTTGGCGATGCATCGTCTCCAAACGAATGGATGCAGCAGCACTCAGATCTGGTGTCCATCTTGTGAAAGCATGATAGCATCTCCCCGTCTTGGGCGCCCAGTAAGGAGAGCGGCGCAATGCCGGACAGCCCGCTCCCCGCAGCACAGCAGCAACGATCCTTCGTGCCTCGACCGCGTCTGCAACCGGTAGGGTACCAACCTCATTCGTCGGGATGTTGAACGGCAAGCCCTCGAGGATGACTGTATCGCTTGGCCTCCCCGCGTCGCGCCTCGGGCTGCGAGAGCGACTCCTGCTGCGCAGCCGGCCAGGCGGCGGCGACCGCGAGCCGTAGTGGTGCCTCCCGTGGCCGCGACTGGACGAGTATCCGTCGCTGCGCCTGCTCTCGTCGCGTCGCCCGCGGTGGTAGTCGTCGTCATACATGTCTCCCCGGAGGTCGTCCTCCCAGTCGCGGTATCTCGAGGAGCGCGAGCCAGCATCTCGCTCGAAATGCGCATCGTCGTCTTCGTCATCGCGATACCCATCGCGGTAGCTTTCCGGTCCTCTCCCTCCTCCTCCTCCTCCTCCTCCTCCTCCCCCACCGGAGCCATAGTCTTGATGGATGTTGCGCTGATACCGGATGTTCCTCTCCCGTGAGTCGCCGTGGAAGTCGTGCCTGGGAGGAGACATGGAGTAGTCTCGTCGATCCGTGGAGAAGTTAGCCATGAGAGCTCAAGATTATTCAACTCTTTTTTTTCTTCTCTTCTTCTTCTTCTTCTTCTTTCTGCTTCTTGGTTGTTTCCCAATCCTTTGTTTCCTTTTTTTTTCTAATCTTGGTAGTCTCTTGTGCTTCAACCCTTGTGCTACTGCACTGGACGCTGCCAAAAAGGCTCGGGCCGTGTGTCTTTACCCTGCCGCGAATGGTATTGGTAGTAGTCGTCGTCGTCGCCTCGGCCCTGGTGATCCCTTGGACGGCCGGCCGCGGAGTCGCGATCCATGAGCCCTCTCTCTGGCGATCGACTTCGATATTCGCCGCGCATAATGGCGTGTACGACTCGACTGGCCGTGGTGAGGGGGCTAAAGAGGACGAGCGAGGGGAAAACAAAGGGAGACAAAGAGTACTCCGTAGTAGGAATGCCTGTCTGACGGCAGGCAGAGAGAGAGAGAGAGACAAAGGCGCGATGAGTGGCAGCAACAGTGTCGCAATGAGGCAGTGGCTTCTCACTGCACAGGCTTCACGCTGCTGCGATGGAGACCAGAGCCGGCGACTTTGTTTGCCTGATGGTTGAAGGAAGAAGATGAGGCTGAAGATGGGAAGATGCAAGATGCAAGATGGAAATTATCGCGGGCGACATTGATGACGATGGATACGGTCGTTGTAGGGTAGGTAGGTAGTGCTGACTCATCCTAATGATTACATAATACGACTCTCGCCCACCGTCAACATGATGATGGATCGAAGCCGAGACGATGGATCATGGAATCTCTCCCCGTCTTCTGTCTGTCTGTTTGTGGATGAGGAGGCTCATGGATATTCGAACATGGACTCACCATCAGAGAGCCAATGGCAGATCTCCGAGGGTCGTTGCCACGCCGCCCTCACAAACAACCACCTCGACGCCCAGGCCGCCATGAACCAGGTGCGCAGCCCCGCCGCCGGCGCCATCGTCCTCTTCGCAGGTGAGGGGGCGGCCCCCCCCCCCC
>NQYS01000008.1:413412-428442 GCA_003055955.1 Escovopsis sp. AC
GGGGGGGAAAGGGGGGGGGAAGGGGGAGGGGCAAGGGGGCTGTTTGCATTCTCTGGGTTTTGGTGGGCGCGAAGGAGAGGGGAGGCGCTCAAGGCAGCAAGGCTTGGAGTTGCTCGGGCTGAGTCGCACAGCGCAGGATTCCTTTTTCAAGAGTCGTATCCTCAGGCCTGGCCCATCACGCCTTGCTGTCCACCAAGTTGTCGCTTGACCTGCTCCCGGGCCCATCTAGCAGTCTCTATTGTCCTGGGCTGGAAGTCGCGGTTCGTCTTGGTCTCCTTAATCAGGGCCGTCAACCAGTCCTGCCGGAATGCGTCGACAAGCTCGCCGTTGGGGTAAGCCTCCGCAAGATCACTGAGGCCAGGTCAGCGGCAATTCGTCAACCGTGAAAGGGCATCACCATTGTGCGTCACTTACCCGATAACGCCCATCGCGGCTCGCATGAGAGACTCGCTACGGTTGGTATCGTTGGCGATGAGGGTCAGGAGCTGCAAGATGGATTCGACGTGCGGTTGGAGGATTTGGGCTGGCCAAACGTTAGCATGATTCTCGGCGCTTGCAATGCAAGAAACAAAGGAGCAACGTACTCTTTCCGCTACTCTTCATGGCACCGATGATGCCACCCCAAGCATCCATGATTCCCTCGCGCAGGGAGATGACGTAGTAGAACATCTCATCAGGGCCCTCGGGCGTCGTGTTGACGGTGGAAGCCTGTTCCAAGACCTGAGCAACGACGGAGAGGTACGTCTCGAAGTGGCCGCCGATGGCTCCGGCAATGTCGCCGAAGCACTGGAGGATGGCAGGCTTGAACTGGTTCGCGAGGGTGGTGCTCTGCAAATATATGATCAGCAAAAGGGAAAAAAATTATCCAGATTCTATTTAAAGAGAGAGAGAGAGAGAGAGAGAGAGAGAGAGAGAGATCAAATGGACAGAGATGACGAACCCTCAAGTTGTTGAGAAGGTAGTTCATGAAGTTGTCGCAGAAGGGCTGGCTCCGCTCGCCCATGGACCGGGTGATGTCGCTAACGAGGCCGATAGCCATGGAGCAGAGACTGGGCTCATCCTGGTTCCCGAGAGCGTTGTACAGGAAGGGCGTGAAGGCCTCCATGTACTTGATGAAGTCCTCCTCCATAGTGGTCGCGAGCGCGCTGATGGTGGCGAAGATGGCCTCGGGGACGCTGGATTTGCCGCCGATGGTGCTGAGGATCTGGAGGAGGACCTGCATGATGCGGTCGCCCTGGGGGCCGATCTCCTTGTCGAGGCGATTAATGATGGCTTGGAGGACGGTGGCCAGGCTGTTCTGCATCTCCTCGAGGGTGAGCTTGTCCTCGACGCTGACGACCTGGGTCTGCAGGGGGACCGTCTCCTCCAGTCGCTTGATGATGAGGTCGGATAGGGAGGCGACGGACTGGAAGCTGTCCGTGGCAGAGTTCTGGACGAAGACGTTGAGGACCTCGTAGGCGGCGGTGCGGACGGAGGTCTCGGCGTCCTGGCGAGCGGTGACGTCGAGGAGGGAGGTCAGGGCCTGGTTGAAGTGCGGGGTGATGGGGTTGGTGGCGGCCGTGCATTCGCCGGCGAAGCGCTCGGCCAGGTTCATCAGGGCCCAGCAGCAGGAGGGGGCCATCTTGGCATTGCTGATGAGGCCCTTGAAGAGGGACTCGATCAGGGTGGGGAGGTGGACCTGGGGGTCGATGGCCTCGGAGCAGGCCTCGGTGACGCGGCCGAGGGCGTAGGCGGTGGAGTCCTTGACCTGGACGGACTGGTCGTCCATCATGCTGATGAGGACGGGGAGGGCCTGCTTGACAATGGGCTCGAGCGTCTTCTCCTCGGGGCCCTCCATGATGGCGCCGAAAGCGGAGACGGCGGCGTCCCTGTTGTGCCAGTCGTCGGAGCGCAGGTTGGCCTCGACGAAGGCGAGGACGGGGTTGAGGATGGTGGAGCCGATGGCCTGGGAGTAGAGCTGCAGGCACTGGTAGGCGGCCCTGGAGAGGTTGTACTCGTCGTCGGCGGCGTCCTCGTCCTGCTTGGTGAGGAGCATGAGGAGGACGGGCACGACCTCGTTGGCGGCGACGCGGGCAAAGTTGTAGAAGGAACGCATCTGGTCGGAGCTCTCGACCTGGGAGTTGTCGTCCTCGATGGAGATCTCCTCCTCGCACACGGTGCTCCAGAACTCGACGGCCAACTTAGCGACGTCCTCGTCTTCCGACTTCATGCCGAGGATGGTGAGGCCGAAGAGGGCCTTCTCCATGTAGAATCGCATGTTCTCGTAGTAGAGGGCCATGATGCGGTTCAGGCATCCGAATGCGCCCTGCTGGATGCGCGAGTCGTCGGCCTGGGTGGCCTCGCAGACGACCTGCATGATGTAGTTTCGCTCTCCCTCATGCTTGAAGTTGTTCCCGACGAACTCGAGGGAGTCGCCGAGGGCGGTGATGGCAGCGAGCCGGACCTCGAGGTTCGTCTCTTCTTTGCGGGCGCCCTGGACGACGGCGGTGAGGATGGCGTTGGAGTGGGCGATGAGGGCGAGGCGCAGGTCGGCGTCTTGGCTCTCGCAGATGTAGCCGATGGTGGTGAGCGAGGTCTGCTTCTTGTTGTCGGGACCCTCGCTGACGTTCTTGACGAGGATGGGGAGCAGGTCGCTCCACTGGTTGCGGGGCAGCTCAATGGTGGCGATGGAGGAGATGACCTGGGCGGCGGCATTGCCGGCCTGGGTATTGGAGGAGCCGAGGGTTTGCAGCGTCAGTTGCCTGACCCTGGTCTTGGTCTCGTTATCGGTTCCCTGCAGCCATTTCGTCTGGAGCTCTTGCTGCCGAGCAAAGTCTCGGGCTGTGAATGCGTTTTTGAGGGCTAGACCGGCAGCCGCTCGGATGGAACCGTCTGTTTGATCGTTCGCAAGCTCTTGGACGAGGGCAGCAAGATATAATGGCTGTAGAGAAGAAGAAGAGGAGGAAGAGATTTTTGTCAGTCATTCAGTCATCTTGCCGTCATCGCGATGCATCCTCCTTTTGTCTGCTGGGATTCCCTTTCGTTCCTCGTTCTTTTTTTCCCCGGCCGGCCGCCTCCACCTTTCTCTTTCTCTTTCTCTCTCTCTCTCTCTCTCTCTCTCTCTCTCTCTCTCTCTCTCTCTCTCTCTCTCTCCTCTCTTCCATCACCCGACCTTATTGGAGCTCGCGGCGTGCGGACGAAAGAAGGAGAAGAAGAGGCAGAGAAGAGTATTTTCAAAAGGGAAGGACGGCAAGCAGACGAAAGAGCAGCATAGATATGAGGGGGAGGACGTACGAAGTTACTCTCCGAGGCTTGGCTGAGTTGTTGTTCGGCGGCGTTTCGCAAGTTCGCGTCTGTGCTTCGAGGTCAGCGAATTTTCAAGAGGTGCCCCCCCCCCCCCTCCCCCTCTTCTTCCACCAGAGGAGCAAGGCCAAGAGGGAAAACCCCCCCCCCCCCCTCTCTTTAAAAAAAAAAAATAGGTCTTCCCCTCCTCAGCCTTGGCAAAGGACAACGCGGGGAAGTCCAAGAGGCCGAGCCAAGATTCCCCCCCTCAGGCCACGAGGAGACCGAGTGAGGGAGGGGAAGGCAAGGCGGGAAGGCGGGCAGGTAGGCAGGCAGGTTAGTAGACAGGTAGGCAGGAATGCGACTAACCCGGAGACAGCGAGTTGGCGAGCACCTGATTAATCTCTGAGCTCGACATTGTGGTTGTAGATGGTGAATGGAATCGTCATGCGTCGTCGGGCCTTGTGCTGGCAAGGGGACACAAAGCGTCGGTCGAGGCGCACGTGTCAGGACAAGGGAAATCGGAAAGAAAAGAAAAGAAGGGTCCGGCACGAGTAAAGTTAGATTTGATAGGCAGTAGGCAGAGTACCTGTAGAGAAGAAGAAAAGAGGGGGGGGGGAAGGGGTAAGAGAGAGACAGCTCGGGGGAGGAAGAGAGGGGAAAAAAAAGAGGAAAAAAAGAAAAGGAAGAAAAAAAAAGAAGAGGGAGGAAAGACGAAGACGTCCAGTGAGGGCGAGGGAAACGTGGGGGAGGTTCAGCAGCCCGAGATGGAGGACCGGAGACCCATTTGATGGCCCGCCCGGGCGTCCTCAGGGCATTGACGAGGTACCCATAGCGGGCGGAGACGTCGGTTACAGAGGGGCCTCGAGGCGCGTTAGTGGTCGCGGTGCTGTGTGCTCGAGCCCTGGGGCTACGTTGATGGATGTAGTTCTGACTCTGACCTCGGAGCTGCGCTCATCGGAATCCCGACCTGAATGGATCAATTCGATATCGTGGATATACTGATTGATGACCCCGCGAGGGATGAAGATGATTCAACAGGTAGATGAGTTCAAGAACTGCTCTGCTACCGTCCAGCCTCGCCCGCATCTCCCATCAACAGCCTGAGAACCATCGGATTAACGGGCCATCCATCCGACATCATGCGAGTGCATGTACTCCGTACGGAGTACCTGGGATGCACGTACGGAGTACGGAGTACATGTTCTCCGTACGGAGTACAAGGTCCCAGGCACGCCATCATCATTTGCACACCACAGCGTTCACGGCCCGGGGGTCCTGAGAACTACTACCTGTACTAAACAGACGACAGCAACGACGGCGAGAATCGATCGTCTCGCTGCTTCGCCGAGGACAACGTGAAGCCTCTCCGAGTTCGCCGACACAGCGCCATCTCGCCCATCTCGCCCAGCTCGCCCCGAGAACGAGGCCCCAGCGGGATATTTTCGCCTTGGCCCCTTCTAGAAGCCCGCCACAACACGAGCCATCAATGGATGTACCTGTACGGAGTACATATGCGCTCCAGCCGCAAGGCAGCCAATCACGTCAGCCCGGCCCTCCGAAGCGCAGCCCACGATTCACCACCGTGACATCAACAAGATGGATCAATCCGGAGTACATACGGAGTACTTAAGTCAAGGTGAAGCTGTTTTCAGGAATGACTACCATCGTCGAGCGTTCAGGTCCCTTGCTGCCACATTCCATACAAGAGCTATAGCCGATGGCCAAGCGCCGGTAAACATTCCCCAGGCTCCTTTGCTCGTACGAGTCGAGTTCAATACTATAGTACTCCGTACTCGTACCTCCACGGCAGCCCTTTGTCGTCTCCATGGCGTTCGCTTGCCGGCAAAACCTCGCTTCGCCTGCCCGTCTCCGCGCCATTCCGCATCAGGCACCCGCAGTTCTGGGATGTCCAAGTCCGATTGATGGTTTGCTTGTGATTCGCATCCTGACTCAGCAGGTCTGGATACATGTACTCCGTACATTGCATGTGTGGTCTGTCTGTCGCCATTCACACCTCCTACTCGTACGATGCCTTCAAGGACCACGTTTGTCTTGAAGAAGACAGACATATCCAAGAGAAGACAGACATATCCTACAATAAGAAGGCAGGGCAGCTCGGTCATCAATCCATCCAGTCTTCTAATACACTCAGAGGTACCAGAACGATGCCCATGCGGTATGACCTGCGACAAGACCCCCCCAAAGGCAAACACCTCTCAAAGCGCTACCAGACTTTTCCATTCCTTCCGAGATCTGCTTTCTTCTTTTTTTTCCTTCTTCCTTCAACTCATGCTCTTTTTTTTGTTGGTATCCTTGGCCAGCCAGCCCCCCTAAGCCTCCACGCCGTCCGCATGGTCCCCGTTCAGCGTCAGCTCCTTGACGTCCTCGTCGCCCGAGGACGAGGACACGGGCCTCGCCACAAACGGGCTGCCCGGCCGACTCGACGCAAACTGCTCCCGTTAGCATCCATTCCATAACCATCATCATGCTCCGAGTCCAAGTCAAGGCAAGGCAGACTCACATTGCTGGCGGCGCTCAGCAGCGCAATCAGGGAGCTCTGCACCACGTCCTGGTGGATGCCCACCCCCCACACCTTGGTCGCGCTGTCCGCCGCCGAGCACTCGATGTACGTGGCGGCCTTGACGTCCCTGCCGCGCCCGATGGCGTGCTCCTTGTAGTCGAGGACGTCGAGGTTGATGCCGACGCTGCGGAGCGCGTTGGCGAGGGACGAGATGGGCCCGTTGCCGCGGCCGGTGAGCGGGTACTCCTTGCCGTCGACGGCGATGACGCCGCGGAAGACGCGCTTCATGTCGCGCGTGGGCGCCGTCTTGCCGGGCGCGGGGGGCGCGGGCGAGCGCGAGCGGTCGACGGTGATGTCGTAGTCGAGGATGCTGAAGCGCGGGTTGCTGTTGAGGAAGTACGTCTCCTCGAAGAGCGCCGTGATCTCCTTGGGCTGCAGCTCGCGCCCGGCCTGCTCGGAGCGCCGCTGGACGACGCGCGCGAAGGCGACCTGCAGGCCGCGCGGTAGGTCGAGCTGCAGCTGGCGCAGGACGACCCAGGCGGCGCCGCCCTTGCCGCTCTGCGAGTTGACGCGGATGACGGCCTCGTAGGTGCGGCCGATGTCCTGCGGGTCGAGCGGCAGGTAGGGCAGCTGCCAGCGGTCGTCGTAGGCGGCGCCGTCGCGCTCGCGGTGCTCGAAGCCCTTCTTGATGGCGTCCTGGTGGGAGCCGCTGAAGGCGCAGACGACGAGCGAGCCGCCATACGGCGCGCGCTCGGGCACGGGGATCTTGTTGCACGTCTCGACCGTCTCGATGACGCCCTCGAGGTCCGAGAAGTCGATGTTGGGGTGCACGCCCTGCGTGTACAGGTTGAGCCCCAGCGTCACCAAGTCGACGTTGCCCGTGCGCTCGCCGTTGCCGAACAGGCAGCCCTCGACGCGGTCCGCGCCCGCCATCTGCGCCAGTTCCGCCGCCGCCACCGCGCAGCCCCGGTCGTTGTGCGGGTGCAGCGACACGCAGATCTTGTCGCGCTCCGAGATGTTGCGGCAGAAGAACTCGATCTGATCCGCGTACACGTTGGGCGTGCACATCTCCACCGTCGCCGGCAGGTTGAAGATGATGGGGTTCTCCGCGCTCGGCCCCCACGCCGCCTTGACCGCCTCGCACACCTCGAGCACAAACGCCGGCTCCGTGTCCGAGAAGGTCTCGGGGCTGAACTCGAACGCCCACTCCGTCCCGGCCTGCGACGGGTCGTCCTTGGTCAGCGCCCGCACCAGCTTCGTGCACCGCACCGCCAGCTCCACGCTCTCCTCCTTGCTGAAGCCGAAGACGACGCGCCGGAAGCATTCGCTCGTCGCCAGGTAGATGTGGACGAGGCCCTTCTTGGCGCCCCGCAGCGACTCGACCGTGCGCCGGATCAGGTCCTCCCGGCATGGCGACAGCACCTGCAGCCACACGTCGTCGGGCACCGCGCCGGGCGTCTCGATCAGCCGCCGGGTGAAGTCGAAGTCCGTCTGCGACGCCGAGGGGAACGCCACCTCGATCTCCTTGTAGCCCATGTCGACGAGCATCTTAAAGTACCGCCATTTCTCCTCGCCGCTCTGTGTGATCGGGAACCGCCTCTAGTTGTCAGCAAGAGCCATTCCCCCCCGTGGATTTTGGCTAGGTATGTGAGTCACTCGCCATCGGGTCGACCAGGCTCTGGTTCCCGTCTCGCAGATCCGTCGACAGCCATCGCGGGGGCTTGACAATCTCCTTGGACGGCCATTGACGATCCGGCAGGTTCAGCGGGGGGAACCGCTTGTATTTCTTCCAGGGCTCTTTCAGCCTAGTGGTGACGTTGACAACCGGCGAAACCGGATGCCCTCGAGCGTTAGCCACTGCATGCGGCGTCCATGTAAGTGGGTTGGAGGTAGGCAATGTAGGAAGTATTGGGGTGATCGGACGGGGGAAGTGCGCAACGGAGACTCACATGGGCATCTTGCCGGTAGTATTCTGTGGACGGAATCAGGATCACGACAACCGGGGGAATCAATCGCAATCCACGAAGAGAGCGTCAAAAAGAGAAAAGGAAAGAAAAGGCACAGCCAGACAATTGACGCCCAGCAATTGCGTTGCCAAGCGACGACGGCATCGATTGGGGGGGGGGGGTTAAAGAGTCAAAGCCCCCACCACCGAGAGCCTCCCCCCCCCCGGCGGTGATGGTTGCTGTATCCGCCGCGCCGGGCAAGAAATTCACCATCTTGGACTTTGGGTCGCCAGACGGTGGGGTCGATCCGCACCCCCGCTAGCCAGATCGGGTGCCAGTCCGCGTGCGAGGGTCCCACCCCGATGCGCCTTTTCATGCCTCTTACCTGTAGAGTCCCTGTGAATCAGCGATCTCCTCATGCTTTCCCAAAGGGCGCCCAATGTCTCAAAGGCATGTCCAAGGCATGTCGAGCATCATCGCCTTGACTCACGCCCGCAGATCGATCACAATCAATCAATCAATCAATCAATCAATCAATCAATCAATCGAATTGCCAGCTCTATGTATGTACATAATCAGCCCGCCGTCCAAGCACCGCGCTAGTGCTCATCTAGGTCTAGCCCCATCCCGTTTGCCACCAGCGAGCCTCCGCGGCTCCTGATTCGCCCGCTCCTCTCGCACCTTGACGGCGGCACGTGAGCGTCTCTCACGGATTGTCAAGCTTCCATGATGGCACTCGAATTGATCTCTTCAAGTACGAGGACTGTCGGAGTAGACAGAGTAATTTCAAGCACGAAGACATGGAAAGCAATCCTGTGAGAGTACTACATATGCAGCATGGCCAGCGCAAAAGCTGTGAGTCGTTGTCCCTCCAACAGTCAACAAACAGAAGCATTAATCCATCCAACATCCCTCAGCACGTGATTCGACCTCTCCAAACCACAGCAAATCCAGCCTCATGCTCCGTACTCCGTACAGAATACAGAGTACAGAGTACAGGGTGCCTGTGTTCAGTCAAAGACTCGCAGGCATAACCGGTGACACCATTCACAGTCCTCGCCCATAGGATACACGTCGATTTGCGAACTCGGTAGACAACAAACGCAGCAGTCTCGCATCATACGAGAAACCATCTACGACTAAGTACTCTATTGTCATCAAAATCAACAAATTCATCGCAACGCACTAACCGTTCTTCCACTTCCCCCTCCGATATCGTCGCTCAAGCCCCATGCGTCACAGCCTCATCCTCACCTCCAACCCTCACATCTAACCCTGACCCTGACCCTGACCCTCTCTCTCCCCTAACCCTCACCACCTCAGCATCACGACCCTACCAGAACCAGTACCAGTACGGAGTACCCAAAGTCCCAGATCACCAGCCCGGCGTGTACTCGTGCTGTGCTCCGTCCTCCGTACTCCGTGCTTTTCCAGGATAGGATTTGGCTTTTATTCATCATTCGTTGTATACAAAATCATAAAACTCCTCCTCATCATCATCATCATACCTCAAAGAGAATCTGGACAACGGAGGCATCGGGCAAAGAAACATCCAGTCGCAAAAGAAGCAGAAAAAGAGGACATGAGGGGAAGAGAAGAGGGCTCATCCCTGAGATGACGCTATGTGCGTGCGGCACAACATCGATCATCCTCTCCCCACCACTCGTCAACTTTACCTCAAGCATCAAATCGTAAAAGAATATCATTGATGTATATCCGCCCAACCTCCTCTTGAAACGTTCAGCGCGTGAACTCAAAACTCTGGTTCGGTACTACCTCAGGCACTCTTCAGCTTGTCGTTTAGCGGTAGGATCGGCCCGGGCGAGAGTCGTAGATGACCTCCGTCTCCCGGATCCGCTCGTGCGTGCCATCGTCCCGCCTGTATGATGGCTGCGGCTGCCGCCTGCCGCCCGCCGGCGCCTCGTAGTACTTCCTGTCGACGTCGTCGTAGTAGTCCCGCTGCTCGTACCGGTGGTCGTGGGCCCGCGACCTCTTGGATCGGCGGATCTCGTCGGACAGGTCGGTCAAGTGGAGGACGTCATCCTGGAAACACGGATTAGCATTCTGCCTGCCCTGGAACCCCATCCTTGGCTGTTGATCTCTTGGAAACTTACGTATCGCAGATACTCCATAACGTAGAAGAAGTACTCGGTCTCCTCGTACTCGTAGCCCATCTCCTCGATGGCCTCCCGGACGACGAGGTCCTTGGTGATCTCGGTCCACATCTCCTTCGGCGGGGGCGGCACGGGGGAGCGGGTCATCCTGCGGTCGCCGACCTTGTCGATCTCAATGTCCCGCTCGCGGTCGTAGACGGAGATGTTGAGGCGGTGGTCCTTTCGTCCGGAGACGGATGCCGGGCCGTCGACGACGGAGCCCTCCCTGTCCCTGTCCCTGTCGGGGATGAACGTGGTCCTCCGCACGCCGCTGTACTTGGAGAAGGTGGTGTCGGTGGCGCCTCCGCCGACGCCGTCCATGCGGATGCGCTCGGTCCCCGGGGGTACGTCGACAATGGTCCAGCCCTTGGTGGCGCCGCCGTGGGCCTCGCCCATGTGGCCGCGGGAGTCGAGCCTGGAGGTGATGTACTCGGACTCCTCTTCCTGGGCGCCGACGGAGTGGGCCCTGCGTCGGCTCAAGGGCTCCTCGACCTTGAGGTCGCGGCGGACGACGAGCTCATCGTCGAAGAAGCGGGAGGAGCGCCTGTCACGGCTCTTGGAGCGGGTGCGGCTGGCCGAGCGGTGGATATCCACCTCGGCTCGGCCCTTGGAGAGGGAGATGTCGATGTCGGTCTCCCTGATCTCCCGAGTCTCGCGGATATCCCGGGTCTCCCTGATGTCACGGGACTCCCGGATGTCCTGGTCTCGCTCCCTGCGGCGGACGGAGGCGGGAGGGCTGCGAGGGCGTGCCGAGACAACACCTGGTCGGGAGTCAGCTTGACCGAGAACAAGACGTCTTCCAGAAAGTTGAAGGGGGAGGAGCATTTTTGGGGGATATACGCACCGTGGTCGACGTCTGTGTAGTGAGTGATGACCTCGCGCTCAATGACGGGTCCGCGGATGACCGGAGGAGCGGGCGGGGGAGAAGGAGAGCGGGAGGGCAGTCTCTCGCGCTCCCTCTCCCTCTCGACGATGCGGGTGTGGATGTGCTCGTTCTCACCGGCGTCAAAGTACCTCACGCTCCTGCTGGGCGAGGGAGAGCGGCGGCGCGAGGGAGACCGACGACGGGTCGAGGGGGAGCGGCGGCGGGTCGAGGGCGATCTGCGGCGGACGATGGAGGGGCTGCGGAAGGTGTCCCTCTCTCTTTCTCTCTCGATGACTCTGGTCCGCTCGTGCTCGTGCTCGGGGGGAGACACGCTCTTGCCCCGACGCACGGAACGGTCATCTCGGTATCTCATACCGGGGGGGCTGTGCTCTCTCTCGCGGGCATGGTGGTCGATGGGGGAGACGTCTCGGGGACGAAGGACGATGGGGCCGGCCTCTTGCCGCCTCCCGAGGAAGCCAAGGCCGTCAGACTCTCTCTCTCTCTCCCGAACGCGGACGTCTACGTCGAACTCCTCTCTGCCGCGCCTTGAGGGGGCAGGGCTGCGGGCTGGAACATGGCGATGGTCGTCGAACTCGACGGCCGCACGGCGATAGTCTCGATCTTGGTAGGCCATCCTGGAAGGCGGGGAAGGAGGAAGAATCAGCTGATGCTCTTGATCTTTTGTTGTCAGAACTTGAGGTTGCCTCTTTGTCTCCAGGCCCGGGGCTCCGCTGATTATGTGGAATATAACGGAGCAACCTTGGATGGACCAGGACTGAGCCTCGAGGAGACGAGTAAGAGCAGTAATGAAGGAGGAGGACAAGAAGAGAAGTCGGGGGCGGGAGAGGGAGTCAGCCGTACCCTTTGTAGGTTCTGGTCTGTAGGGATATGGGCGCAGTCTGCCGGAGCGGGGTTCGGGCGGAGACGTCACCACGGCTGGGGTCTGAAATAGAGGAAGAAGGCGTTTCCTTTGTCACAGGTCGGCGGGGTATCAGGCAGGGGGGGAGGATCAATTCAGAGGAGAGCCTCGCTCGCAGGCTCGGCAACAATGAGAAGAGGATAAGAAAACGCCGTTGAATCAGGTCGACCGGTCGTGTCAAGTCGTGAGCATGAAGAAGAGCGGAAGAAGAAAGAGGAGAAGAGAAAGAGGAAGAAGGAGAAGAAGAATCAAAAGGCCAAGACGGGCGGCAGAGCGCTGGTTTTGAGGTTTCTTGGCCGGTGGGCACCGGTTGGGAGGGCGCGTGCAGCCGACGAGAGGCAGTGAACGCTGAAAAGGCTCATGATGGTAGACGGGTCGAGGCACCCAGGCAATACTCGCATGCACTCGCGCACTCGTCCAGGGCTCGTTGCGAGGACCAGTACGGAGTACGAGACGGAGTATCAGGCAGTCAGCTGTGAGCCCAGGACAGGGGTGCCCAGACCAACGTCACCATCAGGTAGGCTCAGGCGATCAAGCCGATGACAATGGCTACGTCGAGGAGCGGCGGGCGGATGTATCTCGACACACGGGCTGGCTGTCCGGCCGGTATCTGGACCAAGCGCTGGAGCTGGAAACAGAGCCGGATGGGCGGCAACGAGGGGCTCGTCAGTGGTAGCAGTACCCGTGCGGGCAAGACAGGCTCTGAGACCCAAGTCTCAGGACTCGCCTCTTGCCATGTCGTTTCGAGGCGTCTCCGGACGTGAGCAAGAGGCCGGGTGTGTGTATCGAAGGTTCTTGACGCCTAAGCGGGGTCTCCCCCCCTTCCCTCCCCCCCTTTCCATCTATCTCTGCCTGTCTCTCTCTGCCTGTCTCTCTCTCTCTCTCTCTATCTCTCTCTCTCTCTCTCTCTCTCTCTCTCTCTCTCTTGCGTTTCTCCAAGGCGCGGTATGTCCCTAGTGGATGCAGGAATTAGCATGCAGGCTTCACTCGCGAGATACCGGTTCGAGTACCGAGAGCCTGCAACTGCAGTTCCCTATCGAACCGGGGCCATGCAAGCGTGAGATGGAAGAGAATTTTCCGTTTGTTGCCCCTCACGAGCACCTGGAAGCTCCGGAAGCCAACGAGCATGCTGGTGCGAGGACATACCCGTACCAATAGGGGAGCTTTGATTCACCAGCAAGGCATCGCTGGCGAATGGATGCGGAAGCGCTGCGGTTCGGTCCCCCGGGGGGGAAAAGGGGGGGGGGGGGTGGGCAGAGGCCTGGAGGGGGGGCAGAGCAGACTGGAGCCAGGACAGGGCAGGGCAGGGCAGGGCGGCTGTTGAGCTGTTCGTGGCTGTGAACAAAGCGGGAGCGTGCTCCGGGCCTTGTTGACCATCCAAGAGAGGCATGTCGATGGAGGGCCGGCGGGCAGTTGGCAGATCCATCAATCCATGAATCATGCAGCCAGTGGCCAGCCCTGACTCTTGTCCCAAGGGTGGATTCGAACTTTGCTCTGCTCACCGTCTCGATTACATCAGAGAGGCTTGCGCGGTTCTTCTGGGATCGAACCAGGCTCGTCGAGGATGGTGATGCTTCTCTGTTGTTTTCTCGTCCAAATCAAGAGTCGTCGATTTTTGATTTTTTTTTTTTTTGATTTTTTTTTCTAAACACGCCGGGCAGGAGCAGCGGCTCGTCCCTGCCCGTCCATCGACGAGGCGATCAATCCATCATCGATCCATCCATCGAGCCCTCCAGCGCCTTTAGCGTCCTTTAGCGGGCATTTAGGCGCTGGAGCCCCGGCGAGCATGCGCTGTGGCCGCATTTTGGATCGGGTGGCTGAGGCCAGGCAGCATCAGCCACAAACCGCACGTCCATGCACCTCGACTTTTGGCGAGAAGCAACATCCTTGAACATCGATTCGACGGGCCATGAAATCAATCAGAGGAAGGCATCGTGAGTCTCGGCATCGCCCGCAAGAGTCTGCATGCTCACATCACCGCCTTCGCCACCCGGTCCAATAAGCCGCAGCGCCCTCCGTCGATGGAGACTTCGGTGATCGCCCAGACGTCTCGTCAACAACCCACAGCACAGCCTCGTCGTCCCGGCCCATGACGAGCCCGGGAATGGGAATCAACAAACTCAAGCCCGAGCCTTCGAGTCTCAAGCAGACGAGACCCTACCTGTATGGCGATGGACTTCTCGAATCTTCCTCCAGGCAACCAAGCCCCCCCAAAACTCAAAGGCACACCCATCGCATGACATTCTGATCTACCTACTCCGTATCCTCCCACCCCCCTCGAACCTCAGAATCTTATGTAGATGCATCATCCATCTCTCTCTGCCTGGTCTCTATGTATGCTTCTATCCCGCACCCTCCATGAGTCATCACGTCACGTCCGCCCTCCATGTCCATCCATCCCATCCCCTTCCGGACAGAACCTTTGGGGTGGGAGGGCGCAAGAGCGAGAAGCAAACGAGGGCATCACATGCGTCATCCATCGCCGTCCGCCTGGCTCGTGCGTGACCCAGCCCTTTGACTCTCCGGGTCATCAAGAAAAAACCAAACGCGCGCGCGCGCGTGTGTGTGTGTGTGAAAGAGAGAGTCCTAGATGCGAGGCAGATCTACTCCGTATATTGCACAACTCATCCGTGCAGAGCCAGACATGTATTCATACTCGTACTCGTACGGCAGGCCCATCACCTCACGATGCTCACGATGCATCGATGATTTCATTCCCTCCATCATCATCTCTCCGTAGACACTCGTGCTCTGCAACTGCTCGTAGACGTTCATGCATCTCCGCTCCCGGCCTTTTGGTGCAGCCTACCCAGCTCGCAGGCATCACCGCCGAGCCCACCAACGACCTGCCTCTCTTGCTCCCTCATCTCCCGCTTCTTCTACTGCCTGACAAAAAGAAAGAGCAAGGAAAAGAAAAAGAAAAAGAAAAAGAAAAAAAAAACTCGAGTTCCTGGAATGGCCCTTGACCTCGTGCATCGTCCTGCGTCATAACGCCCCGCGCCGGACATGCCCGACCCGTGATGACATCTCGTTTCCCTGTGCGACCTTGGGGGCCAAACACGGCCAGTCCCGCCAGGGTCCTTTGTCTGCGGATCTTTGTGCATACATATGTACGAGTACTTGTATTGATGTATGTATGTATGTGTGACTGACTTTTCATCTTGGATTCCTTCAATTCTTCCTCTTGTTTCTTTTTGTCTGGGTCGTCTTCTAGGACACGTGCTTGGTATAAAAATAGGACCCCTTTTCCACCCAGCCCGGCCCCAAGCGAGTTGTTGTAAACATAGGTATACCTACCTGTAGGGAGAAAGGAGGGAATGGAAAGATGGGGAAGGGGGGGAGAGGGGGGGGGGGGGGGGGGG